>JAKLND010000138.1:0-62766 GCA_022813125.1 Septoriella neoarundinis | reverse complement strand
ACGCCAACCTCCTTCTTCTTTGACGTCTCGTATGCGGCCTTCCGAATCTGAGGTTGACCGCTACCGCCCGCAGCCTGGGGCTGTTGGGCGGCATCCTTCTTGCGACCGGCGCGTTTTGTGACCGCCTGTCCACAGGAATCAGCAAGCACCTAGACTCTCTACAAACCGTTTTGACCTTACCATTCTCGCTACTGTCGCAACTCAGTATCGCCCGCTCACAGGGCCAGCTGTTTACAGCCCACCAAGCGGCTAATCCGGATCTATCGTCTGCGGTGAAATGAGCGGCGCTTCAAAACCGCAATGTATGCGCTCGCACGTGAGATGGAATGAGAAAACGCAGCAAAAGCGCAATCGAGCAAAAAGCGTTCGCAAAGAGCGGGCAGGGCGAGTTTACCTTTGGCTCAGGTGCAACGTCAGAGTACATCCGTACCCGCCAAGCAGCCCGACCCTCCCCTCGCCCTCGTTTCGCCATCATCCGTGCCCAGCCAGACGCTGCGCCACGCCTCGCAGGGCTGTCCGCGCCAGCCGAAACGTCGGACTTCTTCACGACGACGCGCAAGCCATTCCAGGCACCCAATGTTATTGCTACCGAAGTCGGTGACAATCTTTGCTGAGACTGAACGGCGGTGATGCTGACAGGGTGATCCATTTGCCATCCCATGCCCTAATGATGGGCTTACAGGAAGACCATGTTTGTCACGTGCAGACGCGATCGAGCGTTTTTTCCTTGCCTACTAAAATTCGTTCCCCGATGATGAACAGAGAGACGCATCATACAGATTCAATGCCATTGGAATTCTCATGAAATGGAAGCCTTGTGATGAGTGAGACCAGACAGCTTTGAAGCCGGACAAAATGCAGACCACAATCACCATGTCACGATAGGCGATAAACCCATCCAAGTCTTTTGCTTGGCCCATAATTTAACGTAAAGATACATCAAATCCGCAATCAGATGTCGTTTAATTCATGGGTATCTCCGCTTCTCACCAATTCCCTGGCGTCCTTTCATCATCTATCCAAGGCAGCCCCTTCGCCTTTTCGGCCACGGATCCCGAAATTAATGTAAGGTTTCGGCGGCCTCCCGCGTTCACGAAAGGAATCAAGCACTCTGCTTTCCTCTAGATAAGTCGCATAACATGGCCACTTCGTCAGGTCTCTTTTTTGTCTTCCCTATCCCGGAGGCCTCGGCCAGCCTCCTCGGTGTTTCATCTGCTGCGGGTCGCACTTCCAGGTCCTTCACGGGCGGCCGGTCGGTTGGCACACTTAATCCTTCTGGCGCAAGATTTCTTCGAGGGAGTTTCAGTCAGTCTCAGCACTTGTGATGGGAATCGCACGTCAGATCCTCAGTAGAGGCCCGTGTCCGTCGTCGACGAGATCGAATTGAAGAGGAAGAGGCTTTGCGCACCTGTAAGGAATTCCTCGCTGTTGTCAAACACAGTCAGCAACCCCAATCATCTCACGTGCTCAAAAAGCGAGCACCCAAACTTACAAGCTCAGTGTGATGTATCCGTCCCGGTCGTCGTCGTACCGCTTGAAAACGTCCGTCATGCGCTTCAGACTGATGCACGCCTGCACGAACAGATCGAAGCTCAGCCCCTTCTCGCGGCCCTTCAAGTCGTCGCCCCGCCCTCGCGTGTTCTTCGCGTACGTGTTGAACAAGAGCTGCACGAACTGCGGGCTCAAGCGGTATCCGAATGCCACCAGCGCGTCTGTGAACTCCTGCAGAGAGATCATCCCGCTCCTGTCTGTGTCGAAGCGGTCGAACAGCCCGCGCCACGCGGACAGGAAGCCCCAGAGGCCGCAGAACTCGTCGAAGTTGACCGTCCCGCTGCGGTCGGTGTCGAACATCCGGATCATCATTTTGACGGTGTGCGGGTCGAACGCGGTGTAGTCGCCGTTGACGAGAGCGCGGCGGAGCTCGTTTTCTGACAGCTGCCCGGAGCGATCTTTGTCGACCTGCATGAACAGGGACCAGAGGCCATCGCGGTCGTTTTGGTCGCGAGGCGGCGGGCCTACGGTGGGAGGACGTTGTTGTTGAGGGATTGATGGCCGGTTATGAGGGCCTGAGGGGGGAGGGCCATGGCCGTAGCTCGCAGGCGGAGGAGGAGATGTGAAAGACGGTCGCTGTTGCTGTGGCGGTGGTTGCGAATATTGCTGAGTGTTGTACCGTGATGGCGGCGGCTGAGGATTGGAATTGTAGGATGTATTGTACCGAGTCTGTTGGTCCCAATCTTGCTGAGCAGGCGCCGGATTTGAGGAGCCGTATGAGCCTGGTATAGGGCCAGGGGACTGGAACCCCTGGTTCGGTGGAGGCCTGTTGCTGTAGCGATCGTCAGGGCGCTGGCCCTGCTGCGGCGGAGGAGGCATGGGTTTGTTGTACTGCGGTGCTGAGGAGCCGCTGGCATGTCGGTTAGGGCCCATCATTTGAGCCGCCTGTTCGGGCTCAGCATGTCTAGAATGAGACGAACGGGTCAGCCTGGAATCGCGAGGCCAGTGAACGTGGTGGTGAGCGGGCATGGGACTGCGAGTACGACTGCGATTATGGGAGGGGAAGTGGGGAACGACTCGACACATACGCTGGAAGAGCATCCGGGTTGTATCCACGATTGTAGGCCATCTTTGCTCAGAGAGGGTGTCCGTTCGATGAGGTTCGCCTGCGCTAACGGAGCCTACGGCTTCCCTGTCGCTCCGGATGTTTTCTAGAATCTTTCGCAAGACTCGCGCGCTAGTGGCGGATGAGGGCGCTGACTACGCAATCGCGGGACCCGGGATGTCGGCGTAGACACGCTCGAGGGTGGAGCTTGCGGTCGCGAGGAGATGTGCGCTCGAACCCGCGCTGTGTGAGTCGGCGGGCTGGAGGGCTGGTGGTCTGCGCGCTGGGGGCTGAAGTCAACGGGCAGGACCCGCGATTTGTGCAGCTCGAGGACTCCGGTGAAGTGCGCGGTGAGAGTTTGCTGCTTCGGGCTCCGTCGGTCTTACGTGCTGGGCGCAAAGGCAGCGCGAGGCAACACGTTAGCTCTGCCGGCGCGATATGGCGGCGATTTGCAGATGGAGGCAGGGATGACATGTTCACAGCCGCAGCGTCATGAGGGGCCGCCGCAGTTCGCGCGACGCCCCGCCGGCCATGCCACCGCCACCATCTGATCTGCTGCCTTTGTCGCTGGCGTTTCGCTTCACTGCACCCGGGCTTGATCGCAACCACTGGCATCAACCTTGAAACTTTGGGCATCACAACAGACACTCACTGCTCCCGAAATTAATCCATCATTGGGCGCCGAGCTGATGCTGTGTGTCTCGACTATCGGGCTCAATTTCATCGGATAATTCGGGTCCAACTACTAGGATGGCCAGCTAACATACTGTGGTATCGATGTAGTGTTCATAGACTGATTGATGCAATCATAACCTCTCACAAGGTGCACTATCATGTTACTCTCAGCAGCGCTGCCAAAGCTCGTATGCTTCCATTGTCCGTCTGACTACACATTGCCAGCACTCGCTAAGGAATTGGGGAACGAGTTCCTCCAACCATCGAACCACCGTGTGCTTTCCCACATCAGGGCCTTTGACTTTCTAGCAAGGTCGAGTACAATAACGGATACTTCACGAATATTTCGCTCAATCTGCCCTAGCGACAGCTTTCGCTACATTCACCATAACGAATCTCTCCGATTGGTGAGCGTCTCCCTCTTTTGATCTCCGTGTGATTTCGCAGGCCTAAGTATACGTTCCTTTCATCCTGCACACTGCGATCTCTTCATCCTGCATCCTGCGATCTCCTTAGCCAGATGAAATGACCTCACGATCTATGCATGCGAAATCTGGGCTGACATCGCCAATATCTGTCCGCACTGTATACACACCAAAAGACAAGTCTCTTTGCTTTCAACTGTTTGGTTCCTGCTGCTGTGTTGATATACGTGAGCATTTTACGAACACTGAAATCTCCTTGAAGCCATGCCGCAATCCGAGACGCTTCGACTGATATTTGACTGGTCTGGCGTAGATTTGAACGAGACTGAGTATTCAATAGTAGCCGAGTCGGCAACCCAAATGCTGTCCATGTTCACGTGAGTAGCATGCTGAAGATGCCTCGTAAGACACAGTTCGGTAGAAGCCGAGCGCTGGGCTTTGCTATTTTCTCATGTCCAAATATCGGGCTTTGATCAACGCCATGATTGTGATCCATGAACAAATAAGTTGCAAAGTAGCTGAGTGCTCAGTCGCGAGGCGAGTGTTTTGATCGCCCAACATGGCACCAATGCTCTCCGTGGCCATCGCCAGGGCAAGACTCGAGTACAACGACTCTTTGTACGCTGCTGCTTGGTGAACCATGATCGTAATCAAAGCGTAGCCCAAGAAAGGATAGGTCAACTTGTCTTTTGTTGCCTCAAAAGCATCACTAAGCTGAGTAGCGCAGATAACCCATATGTGAAGTTGACACAACACTCGAGATGCGTCTTGCAAGGCAAAATCCGCTCTTTGGGAGCACTGGCATGGATGAGGGCCATGGAATCATATGACAAACGGGCCGCATGTACTTCTTTGAGAGTTAAGAAAATCTGTCGTCGTCGTCGGCTTGATCGGCGAATGATGATCTCGGAGACAGATACTCCGAGCACTTCGGGCTCGGCTGCACACGGCAAGAAGTCCCGCCCGCAATAACCGCTCACGATGGGACTATGGGCTTCGCAGGCGCATATCAACAGTAAAAGCAAGGACGCTCCGTTAGAACAAGCCAGAGAGCGCAAGAAACGACAAAGATGTGCCTTGACGAGCATGTGGTCATCACAAACCAGAACAGGCATAGACCGGGGACTCGAGCCTTTCACATGCTGCCACTCTCTCGTTGCCATCCCCGCAAAGGCCAGGACAGCGCCCCGTGACCAGCGCGCGCCCGTCATGTGAGCCGCATTTTGGATGACCGGCCGCTGGCATGTGAACGCCTCGGCCCACGCGAAACGCAAGACACAGCAGCCTCGCCCACGCAGCACGCATCACCCGCCGAGCACACAGCTACTGTCGGTGCACATAAATCTAAACAATTATCGCTCCTACATCGTCCAAGTGATCTCCCTCCCGTGCCTCCCTCCCGCAATCGGCAGCATTTCACGCGAAGACTAGCTTTGCTGCGCACGCCACCAGCCCGCGCCGTCGCAGCGTCTCCACGACCCCAGACGCGCTGACCATCCCCTCGTCCACCTCGGCATCTCTCCTCCGCCCCAGGCCACCCAAGTCTCCGACACCCTGTCCTGCTGCCGACCTGCGTGCCGAGTCCTTATTTCCAGACGCCCTCCCCGTCTGTCTACACCGTCTGCCCAACACTCACACTTCTCTTTTTCCTTTCAACACATCCGTTTGCTCTTGAGATACCCCACAAAATGCCTCCCCGCGTTATTGTCGTCGGCGCTGGCCGTACGTATCGCCCAGCAAGAGCCCGAAACAAGGCATTGGAACTGACGGTGATTGCACAGTCTCTGGCCTCAGCGCTGCTCACACCATCTACCTTGCCGGTGGCAATGTTGTCCTTCTCGACAAGAACAGTATGCGATCTCTCCCGCGTCGATCTCAAGTCATCCGGCTGACGGTTCCCTCCAGACTTCATGGGCGGCAACTCCACCAAGGCCACCTCCGGTATTAACGGTGCTTTGACCCGCACACAGGTCGACGAGAAGATCGCCGACAGCGTCAAGCAATTCTACGATGATACCCTCAAATCTGCGAGAGAAAAGGCTCGCCCCGACCTCATCAAGGTCCTCACATACAAGTCCGCCGCGGCCGTCGAGTGGCTGCAGGACGTCTTCAACCTCGACTTGACTCTTGTTTCTCGCCTTGGGTACGTGAACCAATGGCAAGGCTCCAACAATGCAGTACTGACAAAATGCCTTAGAGGTCACTCCTACCCTCGAACACACCGTGGCCACGATGCCAAGTTCCCCGGCATGGCCATCACATATGCCCTGATGCAGCGTTTCGAAGAGCTGGCGGAGAAGGAGCCGGAGCGAGTACAGCTTATCAAGAAGGCCAAGGTCAACAAGATCAACATGGACGGTAACACTGTGACCGGCGTGACCTACGACTTCAACGGCGAGCAGACTGTTGCCCACGGCCCGGTCATCCTTGCCACTGGTGGTTACGCCGCTGACTTCGGCAACGACTCACTGCTGAAGAAGCACAGGCCGGATACCTTTGACCTTTCTACTACCAACGGTGCTCACGCGACCGGTGATGGTCACAAGATGCTCATGAACATCGGTGCCAACGGTATCGATATGGAGTCCGTTCAGGTTCACCCGACTGGTCTGGTCGACCCCAAGGACCCCACGGCAAAGACCAAGTTCCTGGCCGCAGAGGCGCTCCGTGGCGAGGGCGGTCTGCTGCTCAACTCCAAGGGTCAGCGTTTCACCGATGAGCTTGAGCACCGTGATTACGTCTCGAACAAGCTGTGGAAGGAGAAGGAGAAGGGTCTGTGGCCCATCCGTCTCGTCCTGAACAGCAAGGCTTCCAACGTTCTCGACTTCCACACTCGCCACTACTCCGGCCGTGGTCTCATGAAGAAGATGACTGGCAAGGAGCTTGTGGCCGACATTGGCTGCTCAGAGAAGGACCTTGAGAAGACCTTCAACGACTACAACACCTACGCCGACGGCAGCGCCAAAGACCCCCACGGCAAGAAGTACTACCACAACGCACCTTTCCACCTCGACGATACCTTCCACGTTGCCATCATGGAGCCCGTGCTGCACTTCACCATGGGCGGCATCGAGATCAACGACCAGGCCCAGTGCCTGAACTCCAACGGCCAGCCGTTCGACGGCCTTTTCGTCTGCGGTGAGCTCGCCGGTGGCGTCCACGGCGCCAACCGTCTCGGCGGCTCCTCTCTCCTCGGCTGCGTCGTCTACGGCCGCGTGGCCGGCGACAGCGCTAGCAAGTACCTCTTCCAGCAAGTTCTCAACAATGGCGCCTCGACTGCCGCCCAGCGCCTGGGCCAAGTCAGCCTGCACATCGACCCCAACACGCCCGGCAAGATCTCCGTCGAGTGGGCAAACGGCGTCGGCGCCTCCGACGAGTCCCGCCAGGCCGCGCAGAGCCAGCAGTCCGCGGGGCCCGTGATGCCCACGTCGGGCCGCAGCGGCGACTCGTCCGACCCGGCCACCGTCTCCAAGCCCAACAGCCTGGAGGCCTTCAAGGTGCCGGACGACGAGTACACGCTCGAGGAGGTCGCGAAGCACAACAAGAAGGAGGACCTGTGGATCGCGGTCAAGGGCGTCGTGATGAACGTCACGGACTGGGTCGACGAGCACCCCGGCGGCCCGCAGGCGCTGTTCTCGCACATGGGCAAGGACGCCAGCGAGGAGTTCGAGATGCTGCACGACGACGAGGTCATCCCCAAGTACGCGGCTGGCATTGTCATCGGCCGCGTCAAGGGCCAGGAGGTGACGCTGGAGTACTAGATTGACGAACTGTTGCTAAAGGGGCTTGGTATGCATAGGCTTCCTTTTTCATGTGCTTGTACTTACGAGTGATGGAGCTTTGGGCATGAGGCGTTCAAAAATGAAATTCTTATTACACTTTATACGCGATTCCAAGGTGATTTGTACTTGCCTCACAGTCCTTGAGCTCAGACACATGCCACCGCGCGTCCTCGTCCCATCAAAATGCCTGCACTGCCTCTCGGGGGTGAATGTGTGGATACTGAGGATCAAACGGGATGAGCTGTATCCAATCGAGTAATTACAATCTATCAGGTCAATTAAGAATAAGGTAAAGTATGGACAATAAAATAAAGAAGATGTACAGCTTCCGTCGGTCACAGCAAGCCGCGCTCGATCGCAGCTTCACAATGCCTCAGAACGCCACGCTGATCCAAACAATCCAAAGAAATAAGAAAGGAAATGTAACCTGTTAGCAGGTATCCGCACCGCTCACGCAGCCGCCTTCTCCCCCTCACCCATCTCAAAATCCTTCGCCCGACGCTCCGCAGGCACGGGCGGCACGCCCTGCTCGTCCGCCAACGTCTCGCCGCTCCCCAGCCCCTGCGACGTCCTCGGCGTCACCGGCCGACTGCCCTTCTTGCCCGCGCGCCTGGCCTCCTTCTCCGCCGTGCGCGCCGCCGCGTTCTCCTTCTCCGCCGCGAGGCCCGTCTTCGTCTCCTCGTGCTGCTTGCTCAGCTTCTTCTTCTGGATCAGGAAGGCCGCGAAGAAGCCAACGGCCGAGAAGGCCACGTACATGATCCACATGGGCTGCAGGCTGTTGGCGAAGGCGACGCGCACGACGTCGCGCTGCGCCGGCGGCAGGGCCTGGATGACCTGCGTGTTGGCGCCGGCTTCGCCGCCGGACAGCTGCGCTGCGCGCTCGGGGCCCAGCGCGGCGACGAGCTGCGGCGTTTTGGCGCTCATGCTGTTCTGGAAGACGACTTGGCCGATGACGACGGAGGTGGAGGTCGCGAGCTGGCGGATGAAGCCGAGGGTGGCGGTCGCGGTGCCGATGTCGCGCGGGTTGATGTGGGCTTGGAGCGCGATGATGGGGGCTTGGAAGAGGGGCCCGACGCCGATGCCTGCGATGATCTGGTAGAGGGCGAGCTTGGCCCAGTTGGAGTTGGCGTGGAAGTCGACGAAGAGGCCGTAGCCGAGCGTCATCATGAACATGCCGAACCAGATGGGCGGGAGGAAGGCGCCGACTTTGCGGACGAAGATGCCGGTGCCGATGGAGCCGGCGGAGAGCGCTAGGGCGGTCGGGAGGAGGTAGACGCCGGAGAGGATGGGCGTGGCGTTGCGCACGGCTTGGAAGTAGAGAGGTAGGTAGTATGATGCTGAGATGAAGACGACGCCGTGGATGAACACCACGAAGAGGGTGGCGACGTTGGTGCGAGACTTGAAGAGACCCAGCGGCATGACAGGGTACTTGGGGACTTTCCATTCGTAAAGAATGAAGATCACGAAGGTCAAGACGCCGAAGACGATGAGACAGACAACCGTCGCGGAGTCCCAAGGGTACGTCTCGCCACCGTATTGAAGACCGAAAAGGAACATGAGGGTCGCGCCGACGATGAGGAGTGAGCCGACCCAGTCGATCGCTTTGAGCCCTTCGATGAGAGGCGTACGGGGTGTCTCTACATCCAGGAAGAAGAGGAGGATGAAGAATGCCAGTCCGTCTAATGGAAGATTGATGTAGAAGCACCATCTCCAGGAGACGCTCTGGGTGAAAGCACCTCCGATGATGGGGCCGATTGAGGATGCGATGGCCCAGACGCCACCGATGACGCCGTAGAAGGCGCCTCGCGTGCGCAGACTGAACAAATCTCCAATTGTGATGTTGACGAGGATGACAAGTCCACCACCTCCGAGACCTTGTACTGCTCGTGCAGCAATAAGCATTCCGATGCTGTTAGCCAGAGCCGCTACCAATGATCCGACCATGAAGATCACGTTCGCCAGCAATAGCATGGGTTTCCGGCCAAAGATGTCGCTGACCTTGCCCCATGAAGGAATGGAAGCTGCATTTGCTAGTAAGAATGCTGAGCCGATCCATGTGTATCCTGAAGCGGAGCCAAAATGTTCAGTAATGGTAGGCAAGGCTGTGGTGACAATAGTGACATCCAAGGCTGCGAGAAAGACTGCCATGCATAGTGCCAGCATAATGAGTGCTACTTTGCCTTTGGATCTCCCATTGTAGGGATCCTCTTCTTTTGGTTTCTCGTCCTGGGCCTTCTCGTCGCCAGACTTTTCGTTCGAATCGCTGTCGTGCAAATCATCTCGTCGTGGCGCCTGTCCTTCAGTATGTGTGACGTTCTCCGGCATGGCTGGCGTGTCGGTGGCACCTGGTCCTGCCTCTGCGGCGGGCTCGTCTGTGACGACGCCTCGACTCATGTTTGTCGGCTTCGATCCTGTAAAGTCGTGGGTGACAGTCTCAAAGAAAACCCTTGACTTCTGGGATAGACCTGGTTGCCACAACAAGTCAAACAGTGACCGTTACCGTTGCGAGTCAACCAGACTGTCTGGGGTAGGTGGAGAAGCTGAGCCTTGAAGAGGATAGGAATGACGTCCGAGACAAAGCTTGTGTTTTGCTGGCCGTTGATCCAGTCGAGCCAGGGTACAAATTCTCCGATCCGCCCGTTGTTGTCAAGGTGAAAGGGCCGTGGTGTTTGGCAGGGGAATGCTATGTAAATATGTTGTTGTGGAGGATTTCAGGAGATTCGGACTTTACTTGTCAGATCCTGTGCGAAAGAATAATCGCGAACGATGAGCGAGGCTAATCGTCCACGCGCTGAGATCGGGCTCGGGGTTTCAGGGCTGCTGAAATCCCGAAAGCCCATGCCGCAGCCACGCTCAAACGCGAGCCGCATCTTGGGCAGACGGAAGTCTGCGCGACACCGGATCGCTGTTCCTTTCTTTGGCCAGAAGGACGGGTTTGTGTTGTCCTCGTCTAGTGCTCATTAGAAGAGTCATCAAATCGGTCTAAGCACATTTGCTCTATTGTCAAGGATGCTTCGGCTGTAGTGAGCAGCTGATTATAGTTGGCCTGCTTGCGACTTTCACTATGCCCTTTGTGCTATCTCACAGGAATCCTACATGATTTATGGCGATATCTACGCAAGCTTTTGGAATTGTGAAGTCGAGGTTCGGCTGGACCTGGTCCTTCCAGCCCTGTGGTGATAGTGATGAGCTTCGTTTCACCCTGTGAGCCAGTCATCCTCACCCGTACCAATAGATGCATAAATTGCTCTGAGCCTTACACATCGAGAGAATTCATTTGACTGACCACGTATAGTCGGGCACCGAGAAGGCGCCCTAGCCATCTACTGCTTCGAGTCCAAATCGTATCGTCCAAGACAGCCAACAAACTTTCACGAGTCTAGCATTCGTTGGACAGTCGGTGTGCCGGAGACTCATCGAATGTACAAGATTTGAAAAGCGCTCCATTGCTAGGCGGGCGGCCATGTCTTGTAATCACGTGCGAGCTTCAATCCTTGTGACTTTGGGGTGGTCTGAGAGGGCGGAGAGTCCTCATTTACTTAATCCCAGGTCGACACTATCTCGGCCTCACGCTGACTGGAGAGCTATTTGTCGTTGGTGGGCATTGCTGTCATACCGTGGCCTGGATAAGCGTGATTGCGCGATCTCTGCACACAATCTGGAATCGGAGACTTATGCTTCTGGAGAGAGCATCGGCGGCTCTGCTGTGCTGGAATCGGATTGTTCGCCGGAGCTGAGGAGACTCTCGGTCTACTCAAAAGATGGCCTGCATCCACTTGTGATCCCGTCAGCCCGCCTGAGCCTTCGCCCCTACCTCATCCGTCGCAATCGCATATTATCTTGATGGTGAAAGCCCAGGATTGTCACAAAACTGCGTATCGCGTCTGAGTGAGATGCTTCGAAAGGTCTCATCGAGCACTTGTCGGTCCAAGGTGGACGAGAAAGAGCTCCATGCAGATCAATGGAGAGAAAACCACCTTTTGCAATCACATTGTAGGATCCTCGAATATTTGAATCACGGTCTGGCTTTTCCCAAAAAGAAAGACACCAGGGGTTGTCAAAGGTTCCATATGGGCCTCAGTCTCCAATTTGTATAGCTCGCGCTGGCAAGCTCGCGCTCCTTCCTACGCAGCGTTCTTTCCTCGAACGCCCGCTAAGCACGGTTTGTCCCCAATGGAGAAGACTGTTGACAGGTCGTCGCTTCACATTTGCACGCGGCGTGTCGCATCACGCGCGTCACATGATTTTACCGGCTAGCTCGACTTCATTCACCTGACCCTGTTATACCTCCTTGTCCCTTTCAAGCTTTGCACAAAAGCAGCTCTAGGACTTCTTGATAACCAATATCCTCAAACATAACAATACTCGCAGACACACATCAGCAACCCGCTAGTCAACAAGTTTTTGTTCTCCCGCCACCATGTGCAGGGTTGAATTCCACCTACACACGTGCGGCCACACGACAGATCATTCCACCAGGTGTGAAGATGCTGCGCCATACGGCCCTTTCTTCAACAGAATCGGCTGTGTCAACTACACGTCAAAAAACAGCCGAGCGACATACCAATGTGGCGAACATCGCTTCTATTGTGCGAAAACTCACGATGGAGCCATCCTCGAATCATCCTACAGCCTTCTTGAGGAATTACGAAACAAGCTTATCGAGACCCATGATCAGCTCAAGGAGGTTATGGCTTCTTCACAACTGGTATTCCAACAGTCTGCCGAGAGTGAGGGCATGCATACAGACCACAGATTTGAAGTTCTAGAGCAGCTCAAAGCGGAGCTTCTTGAGAAACGTATCTCAATAATCTCGAAAGCTAGAGCGCTCCAGGAGGCGATTCGATGGGCTTTCCAAGAGCGCCATTTGCTCATGCCCTTCCCGGGCAGACCTGAGTATATTGGCTTTCACATCAATCCCGGCGAGTCAAGCTTACCGCAGCACATTCTAATTCCACTGCTACAGATCCTGGCAGGGCAGGATTGTAGTGAAGGCGTGCAGACTGAGTCAAAGGCTTTGAGCATTCCCGTCCAATCTCAACACAAATCGACTCCTGTGTATTCCGAGGCGCCCAGTCGTAGTGCAATAGGGAAAATTGCATCCCAAGATCAAAGGCTAAAGCATCCAAATACCCCTATGAGAGCACATGACAGATCGGCAAGCACTGCTGTTCGAAAGACGCCCCTCGGCCATGAGACGTTCAGGGGAAACTCGCCACCAAACGAGTCGCGCGCGGAAAAGGCACACCGTCTCCGTGCAGAGATGAAAGCCAAACAAAACCAGAAGATCGCAGAATCGATGGCTCAGCAAGGATATGACGTCCAGAAGGAGGGTATCCGTCCACCAGCCAGGGCGAGACGTAAGTCATAACCATATTGCCAATTTCTGGCCTCACACTTACTGAGATATCAGCAGGTCCGCGTCCAGGCCCGACTAAGGCCAGTCCGAGCAAGATACAGTCAAGTCCCAAGCCATCATCCAGCGCACAAGCCGCATCACAGAACGTTCGGCGTAGTACGAGGACTCGCAATAGCAAGCCAAAATACGCTGAGAGTTCGGGCGGCTCGTCTTTGGGTCTCAGTTCCCGGGATACATCGCCAGCCAAGTCTGATGCAGCTTGGCATGAATCTCCAGGCAGATCAGAAGGCTCATCATCACCATACAAGCCGACAAAAGGCGACCGGAGCCACAAGAAAAAAGTTGCTGCTTTGTCCCCAATCAGTGATCCAACTTATGGGCAGAGGTCTCTCAGTAACAAGATTTTGGAATACGGGAAAAGTTTCGAAAAGGCAGAAAACAATACTTCCGTCTCCATCGAGACTGCTCCATCACGATCCAATGTACAACCTTCTGAACAAGACAGTATTCAGTCAGGGACTCTTGCTGATCCCATCAACAAATCATTCGCCCCTGCTGGAGAGTTTCCTCGACCCGTGCGTACCCGCTTGACAGGCGCTTACTCTGGCCCAAATCCCATCGCACCTGTTGCCTCTGTGAATGACAGAATGCAAGAATCTTTGCTGCAAGCCATCCAGCCCGAAATCCTACCTCTTGGAAGACTCATGGCTCCAGGAGGCTATGGATATACCACATCAAACGCCATGTTTGCCCATCATGGCAGAAACCCGAGCATGTCAAAGGACACGACATACCCTTCCTCAGTTCAGATGTCTCCACCAGGCCAAACGCTGCAGCCTGCACCGTTGCAGCCTACGAGACAACTCTACCAAAGGAACTTTACAGAGCCTGCTAATATCTTCCACCGCAACTATCTGCAGGCTATGGCTAGCCACGCTGCCCTTCCGGCTGCATTCGTCGGTGACAATGGATTTACTGGGCGCAATGCTTCTCGCAACATCATCGACACGTCTAGCGGCGACAACTCAATGCCAACCTTGACATCAAGCTTCAACCCAAACACAAATACTCAACCTGACTATACACGGATGCATCGAAGCTTTAGTTCGGCGGCTGACCTGACGACGCAATCCCTCCCAGGCGCCGAACGGGATATCCCCAGTTTTGAGCCGACGAAGCGTATGGTACCTTCTGAGTCCCCGAGCATGGCGCCCTTCAAGCGCCCACGCCTTGACGATGCTGCCACTTGTGGAGCTCCAGCTCCCGTACCAGACAGACCTCGCAATGAACTCGGTTCGCCAATCGACTTGCCGACGACAAACGCTCTTGGCTCTTGTCGAGGCAACGAGACGTTTTACGAATATCAGAACCAACCTTCTGCAAGCGCAAGTGACCTAGCCCCGCCATACCATGCTCAAACTTTGCAACATCCTTCTTCTTCGTACCCGGTCGTTCAAGGACAGGGGGGTGATCGTGATTATCTCACGATCCCTGAAAATAAAGCTCAGCAGCTCCACGAGTTGCCTAGACGCGATTCTCAATACGACCACTTCCAGGACGCTGGACAGAACAGACAGTGCGAGACCAAAGACCCAGTCTCGGAGCCTGATTGGGGCTTTCTTGACGAAGAGAATACTTTGTGAAGATGTTTTGCTTCCCGCCAAGACCCTTTGATTCAAAGACTGGACTCGAACACCTACGTCTACAATGGCCTTGGATATGGACAGGAGGAATCCAGTCTGTCAGCTGGCTGAGTTGAGGTGAAATTTGCTACGCGGATGCCCGATCAATCCCGCAGAATCAATGGTCGGGTTGCAGAAGCCTGAAGGTTACCGAGAAAGGTCAAGCTTCTCTTGCTTGGATGGTTTTTCTATTGCTGGCTTCTGTTTCCTTGTGTCAAGCTCTGGATCGAGATTGCAGAAATGGAAATGACAGGATCGTTTTCTTTCCTCATGTAGCTGTATGACCAGTACTCTATGACATTTTTGTCGCGCAGTGTCACAAGGACCCAAAGACCGCAGCCGCCCAATGCTATGATTGGTCATTCCCTCATGCCTTCTAACATCCCTCACCGTTCAAGAATACAGTTCGCGCCTCAAACTCCTGCATCACAGGCGGCTCTCGCAACCACTTAGCGCCCCTGACGACCCTCACCTCTGCCGCCTTCGTCAGCCTCAAATGCCTCAACGTCTCCACCTCCTCTTCCGAGCCATCGTGCTTCTCGCTCTCCCAAGCCTGCGCCTCCTTTTCATACCTCTCCGCCGTGTCCTTCAATACCGCGTGCATCGAAGCAAGCACCTTCTCCGCCGCTTTCGCCAGAGGGAGGTCCTTTGGCGCAACATCGTCAGGGCTCAGCCAGCTGCGTTTCTCCAGAAGATTTGCCTCGGCAGCCGCTTGACGCAGGCGCGACACCATCAGCGCGGCGAACATGTCGCCTGTGCCGGAGAAGAAAATGGGCAGCGAAGGCACGGTGATCCGAAAGAGGCGCGGTTTGTTGTCTGAGGTGCGCGTGCTGCCTACTACCGAAAGCTTGGCCGTGGCGGAGAGATCTTGCTCTTCGCTCGAAGGCGTCGCAGACCCAGAAGGCGGCAATCGGATGGACGTCACGAGGACGTGAGGGAGTTGATGTTTCGTATGCAGGGACTCGATGGCGGCGTGCATGGAGTGCAGGTCGCTGATCTTCACGCCCGAGAGCAGCTCGGCTTCGAACTGGTTGGGCAAGATCAGGTCGGCATCTTTGAGCAGGTTTTTGTACACGGGCACAGTGTCCTCGGCGACGTAGATGCGGCCGTTGTCGCCCATGACTGGGTCCAGGACCCAGAAGAAGCTCCCTGGCTTGCCTTTGTTGGCGGCGTTGGAGCGCAGCTCGCGGCCGATCTTGCCGACTTCCTCGACGAGGGCTGCAGAAGGGCAGTAGCCGGAGAGCATCACGTCGAAGTCGTTGAGACGGGCGTTCTTGAGGCCTGAATAAAGTGATGCGACTTCTTCTGGGGTTGATTTTCGGCCGGAGAAGCGCTTGTAAGCTACGTGGTTGCCTGACGAATTGTTCGATTAGTCTGGCGTCTTCTGCAAAGAAAGGGAATTGCTGCTTGATCCTACTGTAGTTTACGGTGTTGATAGCAGAGACCTCACATCCCAGTGTCTGCATGCAGAATGTTGCCATCGTATTGCCAACATAGCTGGTTGAATCTTAGACAACGATCTTTATTGAACGAAACGACAAATCTTCAACAGATCCAGACTCACCCTGACGTGACCTTTAATCTGTTAGTTTTCACGATGTCTAATCGGTATGGGAGTGAACCCACATGACTGGCAACAGCCAGGACGTGAGTCTCCGGCACCTCTATTTCGGCCATCAAGACCGGAAGGCGTGACAACCCTTCAGAGATTCGAATGGAAAATGAAAATTGATTGTAACAATTTTGGTTGTAGATATTCCCTAATGCCCATGATATCTGCCCTGCAATTGCTCGGTCACAAAAAGTGGAGGGCGAAGTCAAATCATGGGCCGACCGCCGGCCGCCAGCAAGCTCGCCGAACTGTCGTGGTCCCTGGCCGCTTGATCAGCAACTTCGCGACTTTCCAAACAAGCTGTTCGCGTTCGGTGCTACCCACGAGATTGGACTCAAACCGGAAAAGTTTGAACATCTTGCGGATTGATACACAATTGAGCAAGCCAACTCTTCGCGTCGCCCTTCACCGACGCACAAAACCACCACCTTCCAACCCCCACATCTTCCCTCCCAAATGGCCTCACCCTCCCGCCTCGCCGCCCTACCAGGCTTCGACACTGCGCCTGATGTGTACGAGACACCAGAGCTGACCGACGATACCTCAACGGCACAACGCACCGCCTCTGCGCCCTCAGAAGAAGACGACTCCGAGACCTCGACATCCGCAACCACAGATTCTGAGGATGACAGCGGGAGCGAGAACGGCGTGGTTTCGAGACGACGGCTGAAACCCAGCTCTGCGCGCGAGAGGTTCACGAGGGAAGGGCAGGGTATAGAGGTTAAGGGCGGGAGGTTTGGAGACCGGGTTGGTGGGTTGGGTGGCCGTGGGTATCGCGTTCGGGCCTTGGGTAGGAGGGAGGAAGAGGAGAGTTTGGGTGAGAGGGTTGCGAGGCTTAGGAGAGAGGTGGAGGAGTGCAGGGTGCTGGCTGAAAGCGACGCGGCTGGCGAAGCGGTTGGAGAAGGAGAAATGGAAGGCTTGAAGAGAGTACTGGAGGGGCTGGAACTCAACAAATCAAGGGAGACGAAAGTTTCGCGCAGTGAGGTCGAAGAAGAACACAGGGAGGAGGGTGTGAGCAAGGGCGTGGCGGAGTTCGATGCACGCCTCAGCGTGCTGGAGAAGAGCTTGGGACTGTCGAGTCTAGATACTGGAGCACCCGAGACGCCATTGCTGCCATCTCTGGCTTTGCTCGACCGACAATTTGGGGCTCTTATGACGGCATCATCTCTCGCAAGCCTCGAAGCTGCAAGCGACCGTATCAAGAAGCTAAAGGAGGAGGCAGAGCAGCTTTCCATGGTATCCTCGGCACCGACGGAGCCTGCGCCAGAACAATTGGGCAACGGCAACGGTACAGTCACTCCTCAACCAGAAACTGCAGGAACTTCGCTCGCCGCGGTCGATATTGAAAAGCTCCGATCCCTCCACACGCTTTTGCCCACATTGCAATCGCTGTCACCTACTGTACCAGCACTACTCGATCGCCTCCGTAGTCTACACACTTTGCACTCGGGCGCAGCGAATGCAGCAAGCGAGTTGGAAGAGCTTGAGAGGAGACAAGATGAGTTCGAGAAAGAGCTCAAGGAATGGCGCGAAGGCTTGGAAAAGGTGGAGAAGGCGGTCAGAGAAGCCGATGAAGCGAACGGTAGGAACGGCAAAGTCGTCCAGAGCTGGGTGAAAGACATTGAGGGGAGAGTAGGAAAGTTGGGTTCGGTTTGAATAGCTCTATACCCGTCGGCATATCGATCGCGAATGCATTTGATTTTTTGGCTGCATGTAACCCAGTTTGTTCGAAATTTTCATCGTTGAATTTGTCATGGTATCACTGAACGTAATAGATTCTCCAAGTACGTCTAGACGTGTTGTCATAGTGGAATGGCCTGATCGATAGATGTCAGGGGAGCAATGGGTACGTGCCCCGCCACTGCCCGACTTCACCCCACAAACAAACGCCTCCTAATCCCGCAACTTCACTCAAATACCAGAAAATCAAAACTCAGCCCGTGAGGGTGCATCGCCGATGAGAAGCAAAGCAGCAATAGAAGAAAATCGAGATCCGGAAAAGGACGAATAGCCTGAAATGGCAGAAACCTGCCCCATCTCCCCCGTCGCCTCCTCCTTGGAATCCTACATCCTGCCCCGGCCCACCGTCTCCTCAATCCGGCAATCCCTGCACTCGCACCTCGAGCGCCAGCTGCGATTGGAAAACTCCCAGACTCTCTCGCTCGCAAATCTCACCGACCCGCCTCTCACGCAGACTCTGCCAGAGCCACCCGCGAGCGTGACAGGCGTGCGCAGAGCGTACTGGCGCGCGCTGCGGGCGCATCAGGTGGCGAGGGAGAGGTATGAGAGGTTGAGGGCGGAATTGGATGTTGTCGCTGGCGGGAAGGGTGAGGAGGAGGCTGGTGGCGAAGGAGAGGGCGCGGGGAGGGAGTTGTTGCCCTTGGTCCGGGCGCGAGAGGCGAGGAGGAAATTGGGAGCTGTGGAGAGGGCGCTCGAAGCTGTTGAACGGCAGGGCAATGGCGTGATTGGGATGAAGATCGATGAGATTGTTAGGAGAGCGGTAGGCGACGTGCCTGCTTTGCCGGGTCAGAGGGGCGGCATGGGTGGTGGCGATGGCGGGAGAGAGGAGGGGGAGATGAGGCTGGTGGAGTTGAAAAAGGCTGTGCTCGGCGCGAAGGCTACGATTCAGAAATGCTCTAATCAGGAACCTAGTTCCGGTGTCCCGACCAGGGGCGATCGGGAATTGTATGCACTGCAACAGGCGAGGAACGAGCTGATCGGCTGGATCGAAAAGCAACTGGCGCTCATTGGCGACGCACAGGCCGATGGCGACCAAACTCCGTCGCCCGAAAAGAACGGAGCAGAGAACGGCCACGTCGTCTCCAATGAAGAAATCGCCCAACTCTACGAACGCTATCTAACCGCACGACGCATCCTCCTGGATACCGTCCAAACACCACACGACATCTCAGTCTTCGCTCCTGCTCCAGACTCCACCAAACCCACCCGCTCACCCCAGGACGCCGAAGCCACCGCCTCATCAGCCACCACGATCCTCCCCTTCATCGAACCACTCCTGGCGTCCAAAGATGAGGAGCAAAACCTCATTCACCAAGCGGCTTATGTTCGCCGCCAGCTGACCGCTGCCGAAGCCGGCTCCGAGCGACTCATGAGACGGTTCGCTGACGAAAGTCACCTCGTACACCCTGGTGCCTCTAGAGGGCGCGACTGGGGTCTTGCAGCGGAAGAGGCAGCTGAGACGACCAGGGAGTTCGTCCTGGCGAAGGCTGCGGCAGGGGCGACGGCTTCGAAAGAGGCAGAGGCAACGCTTAGAAAAGTGGAAGGGACTCCAGAAGGTTTGGAGAGGTTGGCGGGTCAGGCGTGAGGATGGGAGGTGGAGTCAATAGGCTTGATGGTTGGATGTAATCACAATGGAGTACCGCAAAACTGGCAGGCAACCATCACTATCCGCTCTATGCATTATCCACAAAACGCTCGCACCAGTCTCAGTGACCGTGAGTGCTCGCTTTGCCCATCTGGCCTTAGGTCGACCGTTGCTGCCACTAAAGTCTCACAATTTACTTCGCCGGCCCATGCATGCGTGCGTCTCGTTCAATCGTGTCAATAATCGTGCTAGTAATCATCCGTCATGCGTCATCTTCCATACGGCAGCCGAAACAAAGGGTATTGGTCATAAGCAAACGCCTCGCTCGCTCAAAGATCGTTATAGCCCAGAATGCGCTTGTCAAGCCCCTTGTCCGCGACTGCCCACGACCAAGCGCGACCCGCCTCGCCACCGAACAAGCTTTCCGGGCAGGATGACTTCTCGAGCATGCCGTCTTTCTCCATTGACTTCATTTCGTGGCCTGTGGTGTACGTGAGGAAATGCTCGAAGTCCTTATCTTCGAGGGCGAGAGCGTTGCCGGTGATGCCTGATGAGGTGTCAGTGTTGTGGAAGGTATCGAGGAGGTCCGGAGAGACATACCGTGACAAAGGCATGGCTCCTTGGTGAGGAGGCCACGCTCCTTGACGCATTCTCGGCCACTGGCGATCGCTTTCGTAATCTTCTCCTCCAGGTTCGGGAAATACTTCTTGATGCTGACCAGGCTGTTCACAACGCCAGGCGCGCCATGGCAGACCTGCACCAAACGATCCTTCTCAGGCGGTATGCTGCTGGGCCAATTGCCAGTCTCGTACTGGTACGTGAGCAAAACTGCAAGGTCTGCTTCCACTTTCGACGCGTATTTCTTCGGATCTGTGAAGACTACTTGCGTGATGATACCGATCGCGCCGTGGATCGCGCCGACGTAGGTCTTACCGTGCCACTTCCATGGCCGCGGGGAATCCAGGATCGCGTCGATAACATCATCTTGGGTGTCCGTGATCAACTGCAGTGTCTTTGGGTCATCGACAAACGACGCCTTCACCATCCGCAGCAGGTACAGATATCCAGCCCTGCCGTACAAAAACTCGTTCTCCGTCTCCGGCTCCAGTGCCTCCGCAGAGTAATCGCATAGGTTACCAACCATGTCCACATCCTTGCTCGTCGCAGCGCCGATAGCGAGCAACGCCAGAATATCGTCCGTGATACCGCATTTGCCCGGTTTCGGCCCAGGGTAATCTCCTATGGTATCCTGGGCTTGCTTCAAGTATGCAGCCGACCATGTGCCCAATAGTTGCCCTTCAATCTCCAGATCCGGGTACATTTGCTGGAGGATGAGGAGGGTGTATGCAACACTGACGGGACCCTTAAACAGACCGCCGCCAGGTTTTATGCTTGTGGGAGGGTGGTCGTTGACCAGGCGGTTTAGAGAGGCCTTCAGTTGCTTGTAAGGGTCTAGTAGCGGTCAGTCGGCATCCAGCGTGAAATGAGCTGCGCAATACGCAAAGGGAGTGACTAACCTCTGCTCGCCAGCGGCGCATCATTCTTGAAGTACCGCGGCATCTTCAAAGTATTTTTCGTGGTGTTGCCGACCTAGAATGGCGGCAGAGAACAGTCGCTGGCTTGAAGCATTAGAGGCGGTGGGCAGCTTCGAAGCCAGTCCGAAGGTGTATTGTGTCGCGCGTGGGCTGCGCAGGGGAAGAAAGCATATGCCTCTGCCGTCTCGTGCTCTGGGCAGCTGCGATATGCACGAGGCTCATTCAGTCATCCACGAGGCTGCGGTGCATCCGGGAATTTGTCTCTTCACAACGAAGCATGTGTGTAGCCCCACGCGACCGTTAGCGGGGACTTCAAGGTGGAGTGACGTCGCAGGGTTCGGCTCGGGCGGCAGCGCTTCGGCCCAGGCCTTCTTGTGGCACCCTTTGCTTCCGGTCGAGGCTGTTCGAATGTGCTGGCCGGGAGAAGCTCCGAATACCAGACACAGCATTCCACACATTTTCGATTCACAACTGGGCCAAATTTCTGGACTGAGAGCAAAAGTGACCGCGGCGCTTGGGGCACTATTGAGCACATAGTCTAATACGTGGCCAGGTATCGATGCAGGTGAATGACTCGCAGATGCAGAGACCCTTTGGGCTATCTTGTCATGCAGAATAGCCATGGTAGCTGTTGGGCAGCCAACCTTGGATATATACGTCTCAGGACGACCCTGCCATCTCAGGCTTCACCGTGGGTTGCCGTGTGAGGAGCGTGCAACACGCTGAGACACGGCAATCTCTGGCCGGGATGCAGCTTGAGGGGTTGCAGTCAGCCTTGCACGTCATCTCTCACGGCTCAAAGGAAGGACAAGAAGTGAGGCGGGAGGGAAGTCAGGAGATGGAAGGCTGCGCTGGAGATTATCAGATGTTCACTGCTTCAATATCAGAGCTAACATTCGATGCTCTTGTGGACTTGGAAACACAGGGAGCAACATAGGGCTGAGACGCAAAGGAAATAGCACGGAGGTAATTCAGCCAATTCCGCGCATGCCGCACCTACTATGTCTGTGCGCGTGACGTGGATGGCAGGGCTACTGCATCAACGAGCACAACGATCACTATTTCGCGGACGGACCGCGTGTGCGACGATGGGCTTAAGCTGTCGATGATCAAGGAAAATCCTCTGAAGGACAGGAGATGTGGTGGAGGGGCATGACGAAAAGGCGGCGCACGTGGCAGCGAATGTTGCGTCGCACAACGCGTGTCCGCGTGTGTGGTCGGCACGTCGGGAGGGAGGCAGGCATGTATCAGAGTGATGGCTGTCGCGCTGTTGCGAACGCTTGAGCCGTGCGTGACGGGTGTTTGTAGGCTGTTGTGTCTGTACCACCTGCGTCTCTGCGTGCCTGCTTGTGCAATAATCATTCAGCCGAAATGCACGGCAAACGCCGGATGCAGGCGGGAAGCGCTGGCTTCTCTCGTTCGAGCCATTGGGATTTGCCTTTGCTGGAACCTTGAAACTTCCGGACCTTGCGTCTTGTGGCTTGGGACATTTCCACCGCCAAACCCTGCACGAGCGTTGAGCGAGGTGAGTGGTGTGCGGACGGCCATGGCCTTGGTTTGGCACGCCGCGACGGCATCACCGCCGCCACTCAGGCCACCCGCCCCGTGTCGACGGCCACGATCATCACCGCCAGCATCACCGTCTTTAACAGCGCTGGCCCGAGTGGGAGCGGCAGACGCAGCAGCAGAGCAGTACACGCAGATCGTCCCGGCAAGCCCAGCATCCTCTCCCGCGCTTCGTCAACTCTCGCGCGCATCCAGCTCTTTGAATAGATACGCTAGGGCCCATCGGCGGAGTTTCCCCACAGTGCCAGCCCGTGGCTGGATCGCCACGCAACGAGCTGCGCAATCGCCGCCGTATGCCCACGCATCCTTCACCACTGCCTTCCCACCCGCAGCGTTTTTACGTCCATAGTCCGCTCCTGCTCCCATCGCGGATTCTTTCCTAACTACACGACACCACAACCACGTCCATTGTTACGCCGCGCCTGTCAATCCCGTGTAGAATACACTACCACCGGACCCTCGCGCACTAACGCTCGCTCAATCCCAACGTCCGCTCCACAGAAACCCGCTGTACCGGCCACCGCGTCCGCTCGTTCCCTGCAAGACGCTGTGCCATCACTGCTAGCCGCGGAGAGCCAAGAAAGAGACCGAGATCTATCAGCGTATCGATAATCACCAGCGATATGGATTCTGCGACATCTCCCAGAGCCCGCCCGCGATCTCGCGGTTTCAGCTTCAAGAGCGACCGTAGTAACGGCTCGCGCAGCAAGGCTGAACACCTGACGGAGTCGCCGGATGAGAAACAGCGCAGGGACAGCATTTGGAAGAACTCCAGCAAGGCGAACCCCAATGCCGCCATCACCGAAGCTCAGCCGGGAGGTGAGTGAACTACCCTGCTTATCGCCCGTTCCGTCGCTTGCACTGCCCTCTCTCTCGACTTGATCTCTCCCTCTTTCTGTATCTTCGTCTCTGCGTCCCCTACACATCATCATGCCTCCCAAATTCGAAGGCGTCAATGCCGAGGGCCTCGCTGACCCGACTGTTCAACCTTCAGATGCGCAACTGCTCGAACAGGCAACCCTCGGCTCGCTGCGCAGCGGGCAACACGTTGACGCCAACGGTAACGTCATTAGTAAGTGCAACGACCTCGGCCTACTCGTGCGACGACTGCTGACCATCCCGCAGCTGATCCAGATCTTTCGAACCCCACGCGACCTCGCCTTGAGCGACCACTCGACACGATCCGGTCGTTCGAGAAAGCCATCGACAATGGCTACAAGAGGAGGAACTCGATGATGCGCAGCGGTCCGTCCTCGCGTCCTCCAGCTTTCCACTATTAGTACATAGTTCTAACGATATACCCTAGAATCACACGACCAGAATCAACAATATCAAAGCAGAAGAAACAGCTCCTTTGGTGCTGGTGAGTTTCCCAATGCTTCAACCCGCCTCAATGGCCGCGGTTCAGGCGCCAACAAGATCTACCACGCAGGTTACGAGTCCAATCGTTACTCTCAAGGTGGCGCCGGCATGGGCGGTGGCTACTACGGCAACCGCCGTCCCGACTCGTACGCTGAAGGCCCTCGAGGCAACCGCTACAACTCTCGCGGCGCCAGCTATAACGGTAACGGCATCTACAACCAACAGCATGGCCACCACCAGTCGTACGACACCGTCAACTCCGGCCAGACCTACGGCTCCGACTCCACCGGCCCGTGGGCCAATGGCACCGACCCGAGCAGCGAGAATAGCTCCCTTGACCGCATCAACGCCACTTCCAAGCCCCAGCCCGACGGCATGTACGGCGGACAGAACGGCTACGGCGGATACCCGCGCCCGATCCCAGAAGACGGCACGTACACGCCGCAGCAGCAGAACGGCTACGGGGGCGGCCCCGTGCAGCCGCCTGGTGGACAGAGGAAGCCGATCCCCCTGGGCGGCAGTGGAGAGCCTGGCCTGTCGGCCGCGGCCGCCGCGCCCCCGAGAGGCAGCCTCCCGTCCACGGCGCGCCCGGAGCCGGAGAAGAAGAAAGGCTGGCTGAGCAGGAGGTTCAGCAAGAAGGACTAGATCCGTTCGTCTTCCGCGGCGCGATAGATCAAAAGACCGCCAGGATCTTGTGAAGTGGCGCTTGGATTCTCAATTCTACGGCTCGCTTTATCCTGTCCTTCGCGCAGCTCGCGAGGGGCGAAAAAATAATGCTAATGACTTTTTTGACGATGATGGCGGATTCACGCCGCGCCAATACGCTGGGTAAAGAAACAAGAACCCCGAAACGAACGACACTGGGAGTCACAGTACAACCACGATCAGGAACGGCGGAGGTCGCAAAGGAAAGAGTTCTCGAAACTCCACACTCCTCTTCACTCCTATCCTTTTCACGCAAGGCGCTTCGGGGGATCAACCACGGGTTTTGTTTTGGGATCAGGCGTGTTGGGCACGGACAGGGAATCGGATCGGACAAGGCGGGACGGACGACGACCTTTTCGGGTACGATTATTGTCGCGAGGGAATATTTTTGTGTGCTTCTTTTGGGTACTGAATTCATGTAATGGCTTCCGCTTCTGTTTTTGAGCCTCCCTTTCGTGGTCGTGATACATCCTCCTCTCGAGGATTTCTCAGTGATAAAACAGTGGTCACGCCCGCTGGCCGGTGAGTTTCATTGAGGTCGTTTCCAAAACCAATCGTCCTGCCTCCCTGCACGCCACGCGGAACAGGGTGAACTCATAGACAGGGCACCTTCAGTGTCCCTCAGGCAAGTCCTCTGTCCATCCTACGCCATTTTGCTCTCGTGATGGCCTTGCAGTGCGAGCAGGGGACTGCTGCAATAATCCGGATAGTAGTGCGGGTGAGCCCTTTCGAAGGCAGGACGAGGAACACAGAGCTTTCAGACAAAACACTAATAGTACGCGACACCGCTACTTGTCTTTCCTCCCTTCAGCCGCGTCGGCTTCGCGCTCGGATTTGTCGTCGTTGAAGGCCACGACGACGTACGAGAGCAGCACGACGTTGGCTACAATGGCTGCCAGCGCGCCGGCGTAGGTTGAGTTGCCTGTGTGGATGTCAGTCAACTGCTCTAGTCTGGGAGAGTAGAAGAGGTCCAGGTCGTGTGAGTGGGATGTCACGGATAGGGAGGTTCGAGGACATACCGCCGAATAAAGCGTTCACGGAGAGGAAGTAGGAGCCAATAGGGAGTGTGATCATGGCTACGGTGAAGGCCAGGAGTTTGAAGATGATGGATCTGATTGATCATGCCTTGTCAGCATTTCTAGAAATACCAGTAGATTGCTACTATGCCCCAGGGACGACGTACGAAGGAACAGCCGGAGCGATGTTGGACTTGGGTCCAGACTTGGTTTCATCTTGGTCAAGATGGGTCTTCTCAGACGTGTTGATGCGGCGTTGAGTGGCCATGTTTGTCGATGCTGTGATAGGCTCCTAGCCAGCTTCCTTCCAATATACAATCCAACAATGGTCTCTTTCGGCTGCCTGAGTCTTGCAGCGGCGGGCACAGATGTCGTCAAACGCGTGCCAAAGGGTCTAATTGCGCACAGACCGCAACTGTGAATGCCGCAGCCACTTGACACCGGTCGCGTCAAAGCCCGCGTCTTCCATCATTGAAGTTTTGCCCGCTCTCGATCACTTGCCCGCTCTCCACGACTTTGACGACACTTTGGCGGTCGCTTTCACGCGATTTTTGTTTTGCATGTTTCCGCGTCAATAGTGAACACTGAGCGAGCTGGGTTTCTCCCACGAGATTCTCTTTCTGGCAGGACGGTCCGTGGGGAACGGCAACTCACTACACCGCGTGCCCATCCGTCACTCAACAACCACACCGTCGACTTTCACAAGCCTTCGCACGGACGATCATGGCCGACAGCGACCCTATCTCCGACCACACGCCCGCAAAAAGGAGAAAGATCGACCATTCGTCGAAGCCATGGAGCGAGGATAACGACAGCGGCGACGATCTATTCGACCACGAAACCATTGCAACGCTCCCAACAACTGCGCCCCAGCGTCCCGCGCTCGGCTATTCGAGCAAGCAATTCCACAATGACTTCAACACGCTATCCAACAACGTTACGCAGCCTACGCAGCCTCTGTCACAAGCAAACAACACCTATGCCACCCAGCCAACACAGCCGCTCAAGCGCC
Source organism: Septoriella neoarundinis (assembly GCA_022813125.1). NCBI lineage: Eukaryota > Fungi > Ascomycota > Dothideomycetes > Pleosporales > Phaeosphaeriaceae > Septoriella > Septoriella neoarundinis. The sequence goes on along the minus strand of JAKLND010000138.1, from coordinate 36,114 downwards.
CGAGCGCTTCCTCCGACGATGTCCAAGTCGAGCGCTCGTCGCCGCCGGCGCCCACGCAGCCACCTCCGATCAAGCAAGCGCCTTTCGCGAAGCCCAGGAGTTTCCTCGCAAGCGCAATGGCCCCGCCGGGCACTTCTTTCCGCAAACCGCCAGGCATCCAGTCGAAGCCGCCAGCCATTCCCCTAGATGACAGCGACGAAGATCCGGAAGTACACCACAGCTCGGACGAAGAGGCGGAGGGGCTGAAGTCGAACATTCGGCCGACTAAATTCACAAAGGGTGGCCGCGGCCTGAACTCAAGTCCAAACCAGCGATCGGCGAGCCGGGAGGAGGCGGTGGTCAAGGAGTCACCGAAGAGCTCGAACCATCCGAAGCCTCAGTCCTCTCACCCCAACGGATTTCTCTCGTTGATGGCCGACTTCTCGTACAAGGGCTCTCCGGATAAGAACAAGAGGCCTGCGGACGACATGGCGAGCGCGTACGGGAGTTCGTCGCGGGCGCCCAGACCACCGAAGCAGAATGCTCCAGCGAGGGCACAAAATGCAGAGATCTACAAGAGTTTGGACGATATCGAGGACTACGGCATGCGCAAGGCGGTCGAGGCTATGATGAACGTGCTTGGGAAAGCTCACAGCATCCAGCGTTACGTGGACGCGTTGATCCGTAAGCGCGGCAACCAGCAAGACGCCATGGACTGGCTTGTGGAAACCAGCGAGGAGACCGACCGCGACGAGCTCGCGCCCACCCCCGCCAAAGCTGGCCCGAAAGGCGTGGCTCGGAGCGTTCACCAGCCAATCAGTCAGGCGTCGCAGCCTGTGCGGCCGTCTGCTAGGGCGGACGTCAAAGTGCAGGCGAAAAGTATCGCGGAGAGGTATGCGGCGTCTTCCCAAGCGGCGGCTAGGAAGCCTTCGCAGCCTACAGCGCCTCCGGCAACCACCATACCAGACGATGACGAGGAAGAGGATGTGGCTCCTCGAAGGAAGGGCAGGCTGATCCAGCGAGGTCGCCCGGTGCGAGCGCCTTCTCCTGTCGCGTCGCCGCCAAAACCTGTGGCCAAGCCTACCAAGAAAGCAGCTATCACGATTGACTCGGATTCGGAGCCGGCAGAGGAGTCTGGCGACGATTCAGAGCAGGAAGAGGTCGAGGTCGTCGAAGAAAGCTCGCATGAGATTGAACTGCTCAAGTTCTTCAACGAGGCTTCCCTACGTGAGATCGCAGATCTTGCTGCTTCGTCGGAGTCAGACGTCCAGCTCATCCTCGATAAGCGCCCTTTCAACACGCTTGAGGAGATCAGGGTCATCACGAATGCTCCTGAGTTCACGAAATCTGGCAAGAAGTCCAGGGTCAAGCCCATCGGTGACAAGATTGTGGACTCCTGCAGCGACATGTTGAAAGGATACAATGCTGTCGATGATTTAGTCACAGAGTGCGAGCAGATCGCCAAACCAATTCAAGACGCTCTCAAGAACTGGGGCGTCGGTGACAATGGCAACGGTGAGCTGCAGCTCATGAATTTGGAGGAGGCACATGACTCGGGGATTGGAACTCCGGCGAGCTCCACGGATGATCTGCCGTCTTCTAAGGGTCTCACTGGCAAGGGTAAGAAGGGCAAATTCCTCGGACAGCCTGAGAACATGAACCCGGACATCCAAATGAAGGACTATCAGCTGGTCGGCTTGAATTGGTTGAACCTGCTCTGGTCGAAGAAGATTTCCTGCATTCTTGCCGACGACATGGGACTTGGTAAGACATGTCAGGTTATCAGCTTCTTGTCGCAACTGCAGCTTGAAGAAGTTGACGGAGTGCATCTCGTGATTGTTCCGGGCTCGACGTTGGAAAACTGGCTGCGCGAGTTTCAGAACTTCTCACCTCAGCTCAAGGTGGTACCATACTACGGATCTCAGGCCGAAAGGCCAATGCTGCAGGATACCATCGAGGAGACATTCAATGAGATCGATGTCATCGTTACCACTTACGATATGACGACCAAGCCGGACGACAACCGCTTTCTGCGCAACTTGGGTCCCTCGGTTTGCGTCTACGACGAAGCCCACGCTTTGCGGAATCCGAACTCGGACCGCTACCGCCAGCTCATGCGCATTCCCGCCGACTTCAAGGTCTTACTCACTGGCACGCCCTTACAGAACAACCTGCAGGAGCTCATCGCCATTCTCGCTTTCATCATGCCTGATCTTTTCTCGTCCAAAGCGGAAGACCTTAACTACATCTTTCAGCACAAGGCCACGACAAAAGATGCCGATCACGCCGCGCTACTTTCAGCACAACGTATCGCTCGTGCTAGATCGATGATGACTCCCTTCATCCTCCGTCGCAAGAAGCAGCAGGTGCTGTGGTTGCCAGCCAAACACAGCCGCGTAGAGTACTGCGAGATGACAGACTCGCAGGCGGCCATGTACCAGGACGAGATGGACGCGGCCCGTCAAGTTTTCGAGGACAAGGCGAACGGCAAGAAGGCGCCCGCAAAGGCTAGCTCGAACGTGCTCATGAACCTGCGCAAAGCCGCGATACACCCTCTGCTCTCACGTCGGATTTACGATGACAAGCGACTTACCAGAATTCAGAACGCGCTACTCAAGGACGTCGAGTTTGCAGGCAACCCTCCGGAGAAGGTGTGGAAGTACCTCGTCGGCGAGGGCCCGCAAGTCATCAAAGGCGGCGACTTCGGCCTCCACCGCTTCTGCGCGGAGCGCCCCTTCCTCTCCAAATACGAGCTCAAGAAGCAAGAGTGGATGGACTGTGGCAAGGTGCAGAAGTTCAAGGAACTCGTGCAGGGGTACGCGAAGAACGGCGACCGCGCGCTCGTCTTCTCGCAGTTCACGACACTCATGGATATCCTCGAGGCCGTGCTGGAGACGATGGGCGTGCGCTACATGCGCCTCGACGGCAGCACGCGCATGGACATCCGTCAGGACATGATCGACAAGTTCTCCTCCGAGCAGGACATCACGGTCTTCATGCTGTCGACCAAGGCCGGCGGCGCGGGTATCAACCTCGCGGCGGCGAACAAGGTCATCATCTTCGACTCAGGATTCAATCCGCAGGATGATATTCAGGCGGAGAACCGTGCTCACCGCGTTGGGCAGACGAGGGATGTGGATGTCGTTCGGCTGGTCACGAAGGGGACTATCGAGGAGCAGATCCACGCGCTGGGCGAGAGCAAGCTTGCGCTTGATGAAAGAGTCGCGGGCGAGGGCGCGACTGCGAGCGACGAAAAGGCCAAGGAGAAGGAGGGCGAGAAGGCGGTTGAGAAGATGTTCATGGAGAGCTTGAAGGCGAAGAAAGAGGGCGAGGGCGAGGGAGGCGATCTGAAGGATCAGTTCAAGAAAGGCTTGTCGGAAGCCGGACTTGAAGTTTCGTGAGCGTGATGACAGCCATGTATGATATGTAGCTCCGTTGGGTTGGATGTTAGTTACCAATCAGCGATATCGACCGGTCTTGACAGTCGGCAAGAATACAGATTTGCATGATCAAACTATTGCAAATGCCCTAGCGTATCTCCAACGGTGACACTACAGTAGAGAAAGGCCTCGAAAGGCGGGGAATAAGTAGGCCTGCTACCGTGGCTCGCGATGGTAGGCTAAGGAACGATAGGCCCCTGTCTCAATGCCAGTGTTACCCACAATAGCCGAGCATCGTAGATAGCACGTGTCCAGATCGCGGAAGTGAATGTGAGCACTTGCGACCGCCGTTCGGTATACGTAGACTGTACGCACGAGCATCGATCGCACGTGACGGCGCAATATAAGAGGAACATGAAGATTATGGAGACCCTAGCCGATCAGTCAAATTGAAGATGTACAGCCGGCCAGGCACACGGGCAGTGAAGAGCGCACGGGCGCGGTCGGCAAGCCAGCGCGAAGCTCTCCCCGCCGCCGCCTCTAGCGCTGTCGTAGCTCGCCATTCCCGCCAGCTGTTCTGATTTCACCCGCCGCGCATCACGGTCCCCTGCTATAAACGAAGGCCATCCACGCGCCGGACAGAACTGTCCTCTTCACCAAGCACTCCACCTCCGACACACCCCTCCCCACAACGCAGCCCGAGTGTCTCCTCGCTGCACACACACCGCACACCATGCGTGCCGCTTCGCTTCTCGCTTTCGGTGCCCTGGCCGCCGTCGGGCAGTCCAAGGATGTCTTGGACGACATTGACGACTCCGCCGCCGAGGCCTCGAGTTCTGTCGCCTCCGCCGTCGAGTCAGTGACCTCTTCTGCTGTCGAGAAGCCTACCTTCACCGTGAGTCTGATACCTATTGGTCTAACTGTTCGCCAATGCTAATAACTCCCACCAGCCCACAAACCTCAAGGCTCCATTCCTTGAGCAGTTCACCGACGACTGGGAATCCAGGTGGAAGGTCTCGCATGCGAAGAAGGAGGGTACTGAGGAGGAGTGGACCTACAATGGCAAGTGGTCCGTCGAGGAGCCCACCGTACTCCGCGGCATTGAGGGCGACAAGGGTCTCGTCCTCAAGGACAAGGCGGCCCACCACGCCATTTCCTCCAAGTTCGACAAGCCCATCACCAACAAGGATGACACGCTCGTCGTGCAGTACGAGGTCAAGCTCCAGGCCGGCCTCGAGTGCGGCGGCGCCTACATGAAGCTCCTCCAGGACAACAAGGCCCTCCACGCCGAGGAGTTCTCCAACGCCTCGCCCTACATCATCATGTTCGGCCCCGACAAGTGCGGCTCCACCAACAAGGTCCACTTCATCTTCCGCCACAAGAACCCCAAGACCGGCGAGTACGAGGAGAAGCACCTCAAGAATACCCCCATGGCTCGCATCACCAAGCAGTCCTCCCTCTACACCCTCATCATCAAGCCCGACCAGACCTACCAGATCAAGGTCGACGGCGAGCAGGTCCGCGAGGGCTCTCTCCTCGAGGACTTCCTTCCCGCTGTCAACCCGCCCGAGGAGATCGACGACCCCAAGGACTCCAAGCCCGCCGACTGGGTCGAGGAGGCCAAGATCCCCGACCCCGACGCGACCAAGCCGGAGGACTGGGACGAGGACGCTCCCTTCGAGATCGTCGACGAGGACGCCGAGAAGCCCGCCGACTGGCTGGACGACGAGCCTGAGATGATCCCCGACCCCGAGGCCGAGAAGCCTGAGGACTGGGATGACGAGGAGGACGGTGACTGGGACGCGCCCCTTGTCCGCAACCCCAACTGCGACGAGGCCTCTGGCTGCGGCCCCTGGACCAAGCCCATGAAGCAGAACCCGGCCTTCAAGGGCAAGTGGTCCGCCCCGCTCGTCGACAACCCTGCCTACAAGGGCGTTTGGGCCCCGCGCAAGATCGCCAACCCGGATTACTTCGAGGACAAGACCCCGGCCAACCTTGAGCCCATGGGTGGTGTAAGTGAAATCTATAATTTCCCAAGATTGTTCTGACGCTGACTTGTATTTCTCACAGATCGGCTTCGAAATCTGGACCATGCAGAACGACATCCTCTTCGACAACATCTACATCGGCCACTCCGTCTCCGACGCCGAGGCGCTCGCCCAGTCCACCTTCGACGTCAAGAAGGCCGTCGAGAAGGCGCAGGAGGAGGCCGAGAAGCCCAAGAAAGACGAGGCCGACAAGGCCAAGTCTCCGCTCGACATGACCTTCATGGACGACCCCGTCGCCTACGCCAAGGAGAAGGTCAACCTTTTCGCCGCCATCGCCCAGCGCGACCCTATCGAGGCCGTCAAGTTCGTCCCCGAGGTCGCCGCCGGCATCGCCGTCGGCGTCGTCACCCTCCTCCTCGTCCTCGTCGGCCTCTTCAGCGGCGGCGCCGCCGCGGCCCCCTCCAAGGACCAGGTTAAGGCCAACGCTGAGAAGGCCCAGGCGAAGGCGAAGCAGACCAAGGAGCAGGTTGCCGAGGCCGTCGCGAGCGGCACGGAGAAGAGCAAGGAGGAGCTCAACAAGAGGAGCACGAGGAGCTCGAGCCAGTAAATCCTGTGCTTGACTCGAAATGTTTTGAAACAAAAATCACGAAAAGAAAAGGCTCTAAATCGCGTGCGCTGTGCGCTCGGAAGTGGAAGTGAGAGGTTGCCCGGAACCGAGGGGTGTGTGAAAGTATTTCAAATAGCTGTCGGCCAGGGGGGAACTGGAGGGGAGAGTTTTCGAGTCGGAATGAATGATACCATCTTTTTGTATTTGCACCAATGGCATTTTTCTACGGTCACGTCGTCCATCCACTCTCATTCAGGTGTTAATGCACTTTGGCCGGCAGGGGTAGCTGCTGATGTTCTGGTGAAGTATCGTAATGTATGATCGTCATGGGACCGGCGACCTCTTCTCTAGAGTGACGAGCTGGAGATGAGACTCGTGCTCTTGACGAAGAGTCAAGTCGTATGATGAGGCGGATCGTGCATTACTTGCAAACGCACAGGACGACAATGTAGCGATCGTTTATTTGTACACTCCCACAGCTATACACCGCGAATCATACACTCACTTCCTCCAACCCCCTGGAATACTGTACACACACAGACGCACACACAAATCAAGACGAAGCCCCTACCCAACATCCAACACGCGGAAATCCTATTTCTTGCCGCCCTTCTTCTTCGGCGCGACGACCCTGAAGTTGCCGTTGGCGGCGGCGGCGGCGTCGTCTTTGGGCGTCTCGGGCTTCGCGGGACCCTTCTTCGCGACCTCGCTCCAGCCGCCGGCGGAGCCGCCGGCGGCGTTGGCGGGGCTGCCGCTCTTGGGCGGCGTCGAGGTGTCGACGAGGCCCTTGTCGGCGAGCTTCTTGCGGCGGATGAACTCCTCGGCGAAGTGGCGCGAGTCGATCGTGCTGCTGCTACCGTGGACGGCTTCGGTGATGAGCTCGGCTTCGGCGGGGAAGAAGATGAGGTCGGCGACGAACTGCTCGGCTGTTGAGTGTGTTAGCATGTCGCTCGAAGAGATGTGATTGTAATGTGGGGCGGTAGCATACCTGAGATGCCCGGGTTGAGGTCCGGGCGGAGCTCGTTGATGGCCCACTTCCTGAACTCCTCCTGGGCGTTGACGGCGCCGGAGCCAGTCATGGTGGCGCTCCTGGAAGGCGCCTTCTTGACAGCCGCGGCAATGCTAGGCTGAGCGGGCGGTATCACGCTGGCACTCGGGGTACGGGCGGGCGCAGCAGGAGACGGCGCGGCGGGGGCCTTAGTCTTGCCACCAGCACCGACGGTAGTCCAGGCGCTGCCACCGGGAGCAGTGGGCGGCGGTGCGGCCGGAGACATGACCTTTCCAGCGAGGTTGGCGTAGCTCTTGCCGCCGGCAGGGCTGGGAACGCTGGCCATAGCGACAGCCTGGGCCTGAGCCGCAGCGGCGGCGACACGCCTCTTGCGGGCCTCTTCCTCCTTCTGAATCTGAGCCATGCTCTTGGCAGCAGTAGCAGTCGGCTTCGGCTGAGCGGCCTTAGCCCAAGCGCTGGCGCCAGAGGGCACAGGAGAAGCGCTGGTTGCGGCCCAAGTGGACGAAGAGGGAAGGCCAGGAGCCGGCGGGGCAGCGGCGGCAGCGCTCTGAGCCTCCAGCTCCTTCTGAAGCGCCGCGCGACGAGCGGCGACGGCGAGTTCCTCCTGCTCAGCAGCCTTCTTGGCCTCGGCCTCCTGGATCTCCTTGAGAGAAGGGCCCTTTGGAGGGCCAGCGGGCTCCTTGGCCCACGGGGCGACAGTGGTCGGAGTCTCCGTGCTCGGGGTCTGAGATCTAGAACGGGACTCAGCGTTCAAGTGGTCGGCCACAGTCTGCCTGCTGGTCCTCTGAGCGGCCGGCGCCGGGAGAGGAGACTGAGAAGGCGCGGGAGGGAAGGCCTGTGGGATGCCAGTGTCGACCTTAGCCCATGCCTGCTGAGTCGGAGCGGGCGATTGCTTCGCAGAAGCCGCCTTCTGGACTTGCTCGGTCAAAGTGAGGGACTCCTTGGTCTGCGCCTGCTCCGCCGGCGCGGGGACTGGGGACGCGACACTGCTCTCAGTGTCAGTAGACTCGGTCTTGGAAGGCTGCTCTAGTGCCTGCTGCTTCTGCTGCTGCTGTTTGCCGGTAGTGCCTTGGAGCTGCTGGAATTCCTCGAGACGTTCGTTGGAAGCCGGCTGAGCAGGCTGGTCCTTCTCCGTAGCATCCTGTCTGGCCTGCTCTTCGTTCAACCTGGCACGATCCTGAAGCATTTGCTGAACCTGCTGAGCATGTGCATCCTGCTGCTGCGCCTGCTGTTGTTGCTGCTGGGAGAACGGCTGGCCAGGTGCTCCAAACTGATTCGGCTGTCCAGAGCGGTTGCCCAGGTTGAGCCTGTTCATGATGCTGGGGATCTCCTCCTCGGTGATATGGCCGAGAGAGTCCACGCCAGCACCTACCGCGCCCAGACCACCCTGCGCGTTGCGGAAGGAGTTGTCGAAGAAGCCGGTGGGTTGTCCAGAAGCGGGTCCTGTGCTCGGGCTAGATTGGAATGCACCAGGGCTTGCAATGGAGCCGAAGCTAGGCTGCGAGTGCAGGCTCTGAGCGCTCGAGTGACGATGCAGCTGACCCTGAGATGGTCCGCCGGGAGCAAAGCCTTGGTGGGGGCCCTGTAGGTGTTGCATGCGGTGCGCGATCTGTGCCTGGGCAAGGTGCTCCTTCTGACGCGCCATGAGATATTGCTCCTCCTGCTTTCTACGCTCGAGGGCATTCTGCTGGTCGGCTGTGAGCGTTGTCCCGAACGAAGGGAAGCTGGATGCGAATGGCGGCTGAGCACCGCCAGTAGGAGGAGCCGCAGCTGGAGGCGCGCTCGCAGCCCAAGGTCCAGGCGGCGAAGCAGTAGTTTGACCGTGAGGAATGCCGATTTGCGGAACGAGGAACGGCTCCCTAGAGTTTCCGATGCGACGGATGAGCTGGGCAAGCGGCTCGTAATCCGCATCCTCAGCCTTCTTTACCAAGAGTTCCGGGGAGAAGAAGCCGGCCTTGTACCAGTCGTGCATCTCAAGACCAGACCATGGGCCCTGGGTCTGACCTTGCGGGTCACGGTAGATCCAGCGCATCCTGTCGGGCATGACCATGGTGCGCTGCTGAGGCGGAGGTGGTTGGTTCGAGGCAGAGCTGCCTGGCTGTTGGTGTTGGCCTTGACCGCCCAGCTGATCTTGAAGATCGCCTTCGTGGGCACCAAAGCCTTGTGCTTGGAAGGGGTTGTCTCCTTCCATGTTGCCAAGCCCTGCGAACGGTGTCTGGGCAGACCTGTCGTCATGCTGCTCACCTTGCCTCATCTGGTCTTGCATGGCCTGGGGAAACATGCTCGCCATCCTGCTCCCGCCAAAGCCGGAGCCGACGTGCGGACTCATAGTGTTACCACCCAGTCCGGCGAGGCTAGGAGAGTTCAGGTCACCCAGCGCGTTTCCTAGCATGCCACCTCCAAAGCCGCCAGAAAGTCCAGCAGTTTGGCGGCCAGGGGTCCCGAGTCCTGGCTGGCTGGTGGGCCAGCCACCACCAAATTGTCCGAGACCTCCCAAGCCAGTGAAACCGCGGTTGGGACCAACACTGCTAGTCTGGCTGCGGTCATCACTTCCAGGGCCCTGCGATCCAACGTGGCGACCTAGGTTAGGCAGCGCACCGAGACCACCGAGACCCCCGCCCTGGTGCATCGAATCGCCGCCAAATCCAAGACCAGGCAGTGGTGCACTTGGGATATCAGGAGTACCTTGCTCGAGGCCTTCACGAAGATGCTCACCACCAAGTTGCTCCGGGGACTTGTATGGGTTCGTATCGGTAGGGCTCTGCGGATCGTGACCTCCCATCTGTAGGCCAGAGCGTCCGGGTGTCTGTTGGTTTGATTGCAGGAACCCAGAGCCGAATCCGCCAGCGTTGTCAGAGGTCATGCCAAAGGCGCCAAATCCGAAGTCGTCACGAGTGTTGGAGCGGCTCGGTGTGTCGTACCCGCGCATGGCTTGGCGCGTGCTTGGCGGAGACATGTCAGAGCCAGCGGCTAAAGCTGCACTTCCAGAAGGGATACCGTCATCCTCGTCCGCTTCCTCCAGAGTGGCAGCTCCAACCTCGGAGCGATCCAGCGGCCTCCAAGATTCGTTTTCATTCACCTTGGGCAAACTGGAGATGCTGGCCTTGCTTTCCAACGTCTTCGCGTTCATGTCCTCGGTGCTGTCCTTCTGCAGGAGATTCTTAAACCTGCTCTCTGCCCTGCCGCTCCCCAAGCCAGCGCGCTTCTCGCCAGGCGTGCCTTGACCCGAGCTACCCAGGCCGAAGTTGCCGAAAGATCCCATGGGCGAAAACCCGGCACTCTGAGGAGCTTGAGACCAAGGCGAGGTGGGAACGCCAAATCCAGCGCCCCCCAGCGGGCCAATGGGATTGCGCTTCACCGTGCCAGAAGGGGTGGTGGCGCCTTTCTCTTCGCCCGAATCATCGGCCTTGGTGGCATCTTTCAAGTCCGTCCTACGGCGAAGTAGAGATGGCGGCGGAGATGGAGCACGCTGCTCGTCCCGCGTGTTCGGAGAGGTGACCGAATTCGGGAACGGATACGAGTCGCCCGTTTGGCGACGAGAAGGTCCACGTACGTTGCCCGGGGACTGCAAGTTGAAGCCGCCAGGAGAGTTGACGGACATCTTGCGCCCAAGAACCCCGTTCGTCTGCTGGTTGTCCTTCGTCTGAACCGGCGGCTTAAGCGGAGTGTTAACCGAGGTGGTGAAGAGCTAGTCGAGTGTTAGTCCAACCTCCATATTATCCTGTCGCATAGGGGCCCTTTAAACGCACCTCTCTTTCTTCATCATCCATTTCGGTCAAGGACAACGGTTCGAAGCTCCCGTCATCATCCCAACAGACATCAGGCCCGGGCGGCTGCTCTCTGCTTGCATCGCTCCTGCCCCAGCCCGCACCGTTCGCAGCGTTCGCAGCGTTCGGCTGCCAGCCGCCAACATACAAGCTCTGAAGATCATCCTGCACGCCATCGTCGACACTCTGCTGTAGTCTGTAAAGATCGAGGAGTTGGTTCTTCGAGTAGCGCGGGTCGGTCACGGTTCCGTTACGGTGTGGCGGGACGTAGCGCGGGGGTTGTGAAGACGCGGCGGGGGTGGGGTTGGTCTCGATGGTCTGGGGCGCGGCGGAGGGCGTGGTAACAGCGTTCGAGGTTCGGCGGAAGGTCTGGGTCGCACCGTTAGGTCTGCGCGCCCTGTTCGCGTTCATGTTAGCTTCCGAGACGTCTAATGTGCAATCGTGCGCCTAGCCGAGATGGAAGTGGCACGGCGCATGAAGTGAAGCTCGTGGGCCGGACGGATACCTGGACATACCATTCCGAACCACCGTCTCGTGGTTGGTTGTTTTGGTTATTGCTGCCAGCGGCGGCAGAAGCGAAAGTCGAAGGTGCCATTGTAGGAGGTGGGTTGGGTTGTAGCAGTACCGGCTCGGTGTGTTGGAGCGGATGCGGTGCGAAAGGTGCCGTGCGTGGTCGCGAGTGCTGAAAAGTGCTGAAATTTCAAGAGGTGCTGAATGAGTATGCGTCGTTTGGGAATCGTCAATTGATCGCTGTGATGGCGTAGGGCAAGACGGGCGGAGGAGGTGGCTTCGATTTTCGAAGACGTTCAAAGTCCGCCAGCCTTCGGCGCTTTCACGCGCTATTCCGCTTCGGGTCGAGCATCTCTCGAGCATCTCACGCGACCTGGATGTTCCTGCATGACATACACGACATACATGCGCTGCTGAGGGGGAAATTCTTCAATTTTTGCAGGGATAATCATGACAGGCATCACGCGTTGTGAATTCCGCAAGAAGCTGCCGTCGAAAATGCAGCATCGTAAATGTCCACGGTGGCCTTCTGCCCTACGGAGCTAGAGCATGCGCCAGCGCGTCGCGTCGCCAGACAAGCTCCAAGCACTTCCAGCCTCCTGTCGATTTGGCCCATCTCACCTCACGTCAACCTCAGGTCCATATCACATGATGGCCCCGAGTCATCATTGGAGCCGTCAGATCAGCTCCAGCATCCCGTGCAACCGGGGAAAGGGTCCCGTTCAATTGTCGCACGCAGCACATGCCGATGGCACAGCAAGCAGCCGTTCGCCGTCTGTAACGGCGTGGCGAATTGTTTGCTAGATTTCCCCTCGAATCGCCATGTCAATGATCCCTGCGAAGGCAAACGTGAACGAACCGGTTCGCTACGCATGCTTCCGGGCGGATGTTTGCTCAACGTCGACGTCTGTCAGTCGCGCAAACCATCACAAGGTGAGCGTTGCCGGGGACCACGGGAGGAAGTCCATTCGAGCGCCAGATGGCAGTATAGGCAACCCGGTACCACCAGTCCAGTAGGTGTGGAGCTCCGGAAGAGCATATAGAGCTCGCCTCTTCTCAAGGTATTGATGACTTTCTCTTCATCGCAGAAGCATAGTTACTCAAAGCACTCGTCAACCGGCATTCATTACTTGACGACACTAACTCATTCCTCTTGCACTGAGCGGCAACCATACATCCAACTTCCAGAGTATGGACCCATACGCCCTCGCCCTCGCCGCTAGTGCCCCATTCTCTGGTGGTAATTACGGTCACGGTCTAGGTGTGCCTTTGTTACCCGATCCAAAGTGACCCTCAACCCCAACCACCTTAACAAACTACAGGCCCACCCCTCCCTCTCAGCGCAATGTACGGCTCTCCCTACGACCTGCTAGGCATGGGCATGGGCAGCGGCAGCTTAGGCATGGACCCCTATAGCTACTTAGGGATGGGCATGCCGCCTCGCAACAGGCTGTCACGCCGCGATCTGCTCGACATGCCGTACGGCTACGGGTACGGCCGGGGTCGCGGTTCGCGCTACCGCGACCCGTACGACCTCTTGGACGACATGTATGACGACGATTATTTCGATGACTACGAAGACATCGAGGATCCGCTGCTGTACCACCTGCGGTTCGGCGGACGAAGGCGGCCGAGGCGACGATTTGGAGGGAGAGGATATGGCCGTTGGGGATATTAAGCTGCTGAGGGCGAGTCTTGGTACGTTCGTTTGGATGTAAAGCGGGCCTGAAGTATCACTGAGCTTTTGCTTGCAAGTATTAGCTGGGAATACTGTCTCCGTCGTCAAGACCATGAGGTGGTCGGTCGTTGCGAGATGTAAATTGTTAGGGACCAACCCGCGTGTTCTTCTGGAGTTGGGTTGGTGCTGGCGTCGATGACGAGCTCTCCTCTCTTCTCCACGGCCGCTGGCACGGCATATATGACGAGCAGAAGGGACTGTCGCTACATGTAGATGAGACATGTAAAGCTCTGCGCTTGACCCATCCAAGGAGTTTTCTGTATGCATCCATCAAGCTTAGTACTAGCCTGTTATGAGACCACCAAAGTAAGATATATTGGGCGAGAGCGAAGCAAGGAGCGTAATTTGATGGTTGATCAGAGATGAATAAGATTTGGTAAATTGGTAAAAATGTATTGTATCACAAAACGCGTCAATCTACTGAAGGGATTTAGGCCTGAATCTATGGACCACTGCAACCACATACAGGCTACCGCGGTGAGTAAGAGGTCTTTCCAAAGGATGAATCTCCTTTGCACCAAAATAGGGCTGCGACAAGGCAGAGAAGGTCGGGCCCAGAGTGTTGGCAAAGTTGGCAAGGAAATGGATGGGGATGGGGAGCTTCGCGGTGATAAGCTGAAGCTGATGAAGACTTGGGACGGTGAGGAAGAACGGGATGACCGAAAGCTGACTGGCTTGTTACAGCTGCACAGCTAATCAATGACAAGTAGTCCGTCTACTGTTTAAACGCCGGACTCCTGAAATGCGGGTATCGTGAAATCTTCTCGGGTTGTTACACCTTCGAAACGGCTATTGCATTGGATCTCGTGTGGCGCGTAATATTTACTCCTGGGGAACTGTGTAATTGTTAGCATGCCGTCTTTTAAGCGGGGGGTATGGCAAATCTCACTCTCAATCTCGCCGGAGTGGATGTCGTCAGAGATGCTCTTGGGGCTGCGGCCGTCGACCTGGCAGCCGGTGGAGAAAGCAGTGCCGAGGATCTCGAGGACGGTGCCCTCGAGGGTCTTAGCCATGGACTTGTAGCGCATGGTGCGGGCAATGTCGATGATCTCGTCAAGAGGAATGGACTTGGTGTGCTTGATGTTCTTCTCCTTCTTGCGGTCACGAGGGGGCTCCTTGAGGGCCTTGATGACCAGGGAAGAGGCGGAGGGAACGACCGAGACGGCGGCCTGACGGTTCTTGATGGTCAGGCGGACGGTGACGCGCAGACCCTTCTGTAAGGTTGTTAGACATCTGGCTGGCTGCGGTCGAGCGGCTTTGCGCATTGGCGGATTGTCAAACGTACCCAGTCACCGGTGGCCTTGGCGATGTCTTCACCGACCTTCTTGGGGGAGAGACCAAGGGGACCGATCTTGGGGGCAAGAGCGGAAGAGGCACCGACCTCACCTCCGGTGGCACGGAGGTGAATGATCTTCTCCTCGTTGGGGTCGAACTTGGGAGCTTTGCGGCATCAGTATTGACATGTCGCAAGAGCAGCGAGCTTCAGCCGGAGCTGAGCAGCCATGGATCGAAGAGGTGATACTTACGCATGGCTAGGGCGTAAGGTGGTCTACCTTAATCGATTTGTTTGTCGGGAAGTGAGGTGGTGGTGCAAGAACGAAAGTCTGCGCTCGTGAAGCGAGCTTTTTGGCACGAGATTTGTGCGGAGCGGGAAGCGGAAGTCCTCCCGCCGCCAAGGCGCGCGCGCATGGAGGCGAGCGTCGCTGGCCGCAAGCCCGCCGCGGGACCCTTGACGTGGGTGCTGGCCGCCGGCGTTAAGGCAACGTCGTTCGCTTTGGCGCAGGAGCAGCCGCTGCAACTTTTGGGTGTGAGCTGGAAACGGCATCCCTTGCGACAACACGGGTCCTGAAACCGCATCTACCTGGCCACATCATCGCACACATCCCGCCATGGCGCAACAACAGCCTCCGCCCGGCGCACAGTCCGGCAGACCGTCACCACCACCTGGCGCCGGGCCCTTCCCGCCTGGAATGCAGCCAGGGCAGCAGCCCACTCCTGAGCAGATCCGCGCAGTGCAGGCTCGCATCGCCGCCGAAGCTGAGAAAGCCGGCATGACGGTACCGCAGTTCATTGAGCGCCAGAAGGCACTGGCCATGCAGCAACAACAGGGTCAGCAGCCCTCTCCTGAGCAAGTCCGCCAGATGCAAGCCCAAATCGCCGCCGAGGCCGAGAAAGCTGGTCTTACAGTCCCTCAGTACGTCGAGCGTTTGAAGGCACAGGCCATGCAGCAACAACAGATGCGTCAGCAGCAGCAACAGGGAGCGCAGCCGGGCAAGCAGGTGCCTATCGCGCCGGGCCCGCCCAAGCCTGAGGGTATCGCGGTCGCGAAGTTCCTGAGGAGTCAGGACCTGAAGCTGCGGACGTGCATCTTCAACGATCAGAGGAAGGACATGTTCAAGGTCAAGCGCGCAATCCGGGCGCTGCATTCGCCAGCATACGAGAAGGCTAGGAAAAAGAATCCGATTCTACCGGAGGTCAAGGATCGAGTCACGGCCGAGAACACTCTGAAAACGTTGCCTCTGAGCATGCTCGCTCTCCGAGTCTCGAAAGTTGATCCTCACCAAGGCCACAACCACGGAAAGAAGAAGCGCGTGAAGGGTCTCTGGACGGTAAAGGTGGAGCCGCAACAGGAGGCACGGGATGATTACTACTACGTCTTCCTCTACGAAGGTCCTCAGTGGAAGAACAAGCTCTATGCTGCGGGTGCTCTCGGCGTTATCCTCGCCGTGGTGTTCTTTCCGCTTTGGCCTTACCACCTCCGCCTCGGCGTGTGGTACCTCTCTATGGGCCTGCTCGGTCTTCTTGGACTTTTCTTCGCTATGGCTATCTTCCGTTTGATTCTCTTCCTCGTCACTATGTTCGTTACACCACCTGGTTTCTGGCTTTACCCGAATCTGTTTGAGGACGTTGGCTTCTTCGACTCTTTCAAGCCGCTGTGGGCCTGGCACGAGGACGAGGCTGCCGTTAAGAAGCGTAAAAAGGACGAGCGTCAGAAGAAGAAAGCTAGGCGCGAGGCCAAGGCGAACGGTACTTTTGTGAAGAAGGACAAATCGAAGCAGCCGGCTGCAGCGACGACCGAGAAGCCAGCCGATCCGCCGTCCTCCAGTTCAAGCGCCAGCGATGAGCCTGAGATCTCGAAGCCGGTCACCTCGTCTGCGACGGGTGCCGAGCCGGTCCCCAAGGACGACAACATGCAAGCGCAACAGCGCAACCTGGCAGCTCGGGTGGAGGAAATTGAGGATGAATAGAGTGGGGTGACATGATTTGGGCGTTTTCATTTTGCTGAAAGGATTAGCGACATTGGCCTGTACAACACTCACAGGCTGAGCTGGGTTGTGGTAGGCAAAGCATGGCGTGCGGGAGTTCCTGAATGAAAGCATTTGGATTACCTCTCATATCTCGAAGTCAAGTTTTCCAGGTGCTTGCATTATGCCATAATACACAGACAACTTTGGTCGTACCCTCCAACATCATGGTTCGCTTCATCTTGTGCCTTTTCATCAGAATGGCATATCTGGGAAGCCGGACACCACACGCATCTGCACTGCCGGGTTCCAACACCACTCACTGTACGCGAGAAAGTTTTCCGCTCGCATTTCTTATATGATTTTCAAAGGTCTTAGAATGATTGTGACTTCATGGCCGCCGTCTTTACCATTTTTCGATGTTATGCGAACTGTTTGTGTTTCAATGACTGCAGGTGATGAGACGCAAGCCCCAAACACGACAACCCTAACAACCCCAACCCTACTTACCCTCGGTCTAAAACTCCACCTCGGACTTCCTTGGATGAAATAAAGTTATGTAGGCCAATACATGTACTCAACACCTCGCTGAAAGCCAGCGATGGGGCTTGAGCTGGGCTAAATGGCTTCAATATTGATGCCTCGACAACACTGACCACGTGCCGAGCAGCTGGTGGCCCCAAATAGGTAGATTGTGTGCCAATCCTTGTCGCACCCGAGCGCTAGAATGGATTTTGCTGAATCGGAAGGCCGTTAGTTGGATATGATCTGTCAAAGTCCGCGGCTGGATGAAAATGACTGATGATACATCTCGCTTCTTATTAGCAAGCGAGATCTGCATTGCTCGATTAGGATCCCCAGAATGCCCTAACCTGCGACAGTCCTCAATCCACATGAATTGAGTTGCAAAGGAGGCGACTGCATCAAACACTTTTCAACTCCCCCACCCCTTCAACTTGTAGCATTCAGTGGCCGGCGGAGACGCTACCTAAATCCATCGTTTCTAGCTCGACCTACCTTGCGTCGTCCATGAGCGCCGACCAACGTGAGCTTGAAGCAGCGTGCAAGGGAAACGACGTTGAGCGCGTGCGTCAGCTGTTTGCCAGCCGACAGGGACGCGACCAGATGCAGCCTCACCGAATCCTCCGGCCTGCCACTCATGCGATGTTTGCTTGAGCACGGCGCTGACTACGAGAGACATCTACGGGTGAGACCACCACCCTCTTTGGATATGGTCACCCTCTTCATCGAAGTTGGCTACGACGTAAAAGCCGAGGGCCATAAGATTCTCCAGTAAGTAAACGTCGTCGACGCAGATCACACAGAGGCAGATCGTCTAAAAGATCTCCAGGGACTTTGCGCATGACCAGGAAGCCCTCAACTGGCTGATGGACCACGGTGCGGCCGCGAGTCGCACGGACGACACCCGAGACGACGACTATCCCATTCGCCGACTGATTGGCATGCGCGACTACTCGCTCATGGTCCTCAACATTGTCGCCGCAGCAGGAGATATAGAGCTGTTCGACCACCTGTATCCCGCGGCGCGGATCCTCACCGCAGCATGGCCCTCCACCGCGCGGGCAAATGTCCCGACCCAGAGAAATCCATCGCTATGATCGACCATCTCCTAGATAAGCGCCACATGGACATAAAAGCCAATAGCGAAGATTTGCGCCGAACGATAGACTCCATCGACGCCGGCACCCCTCTCAACTGCGCGATCTACTATCAGAACCTTACCGCTTCCAAGCATTTGCTGAAGAGGGGTGCGCGGCAGAGCGGTGTCATGACCAAATCGTAGGAAGATTCGGCATACATCCGTTCTTACCAGCTCTCGGTCCTCTGTCAGACGCCGGTGCGGATCCCGAGGACGCACTAGGTCATCCGTACGGACGACGACATCGAAGCTGCGAGGTTATGTGTAGAAGCTGGTGCGGACCCAAGGGCAATCATTTCAAGCCAGGAGGCCCGCGCTATTAGGCTAGCTGCCAGACAGGATGACGAGGAAGTGTATTGTGACGGTGACCATCCTCTTGACAATGAGACATGTAATGGAATGATGAGATGGAGACCTTTCTTCGGTCGTTTGATGATAATAGGTAGCTTATTAGTCTACACTTTGCTGCTCATATCGCAAGGAACGATCCCATACGAATGTCCCTTCTCTACTAGACGTAAGTGTTGTCATACTCGGATAGTGGTTTGGGATCACTACTGTCATTCGAGTAGTAGAAAGCTCTACTATAATGAATATTGGTAGACTTAACGCCTACTACGACTACTTCAACCTAAAGCACCTTTTCTCTTCATTTGTGCAGACATCTTGCTTTCACCATTTGAATAGACAATTCTGCGGTTCTGTCAAGCGCAAAACTCTACGACAACCGAGCGACCAAATGACGTTGATCGACGCATGGATATGAACGCCTGCACAATAGCACGTGTCTGAAGCACATATGTAAGGCACATGTACAAACCCACATGTTCACGTTTCAAGAGGTGTGATCGACGACCAGCGCAAGGTTGATGCGGCTCTGCGGCCCTGCGAATCGGGACGTCATCGAGATCCTGCTAGCTCATCTGCAGCGTTGTTCACCCCCACAACCGGCTTCGCCGGAAGTTAAGAGCCCGCCAGCCAGCACCAGCCAGCCGGTTGACAGGCATCCCTCGCCCGCTCCAACAGCGCCAGTTCTGCGCCGCCACCGCAGCCTCCGCGCCTCCCTCTCCGCTGAAGCTCTTTCTCGAGTGCAGCGCAGCCATGCCGGAGATGGCGCAGCGAGGCGAGTCGCTCACAACAAGCAGCATGAACCGCTCCTCTGCTGTCCCGGCCGCCGAAGACGACGAAGTCGGGCGCGACCCGCACATCCCAGGCTCGATCCCTCCGTGGGTGCACATCTCGTCCGACGAGGGCGACACCCTCATCCCACCGCCTGCGCGACCGAACACGCGACACTATCGACCGCCACCGTCACACTACAAGCCCGGGCGCAAATGGGACCACATTCGATCCGCCGAGCCTCCTTTGATGAGCGCGCCCATTGCCGACCACCAGACGAGATGGATACCCTTCATGCAGAGCGGGCCCCATCCGCCCTGGCACGAGCAAGGAGCGAGACTCATGAGCCCTAAGTGGATGGAGGAGAATGTTCCCATCACCGTTCGAGGCTGGGAGGAAGAGGACGAGGCATTGGCGGACAAGCCGGAGGAATTGAAGGGGTTCTGGCTGCTGAGCCCTGAAAAGAGAGAAAGAACAGTCCGGCTCTTCTGGGTAAGTCGTACTGGCGGCTCTGCCCCAAGCCTTTGCTATTGCTTTGGTCCCAATGCATTACTACGAGCAAGGCGGGTCTGCGGTGACCGTGCTTTACCGTCGTATCCGCTGGTGAGGGTCGGCGATGCTGCAGCGGAACGATCAGCGCAGAAGTGGAGCGCTTGGCGCACAAGGCACATAATCGTCGGCCGGCTTCCCACCATCATCGATCTAGCAGCTTTAGCTCACATGGGAGAGCGCCAGACTGAAGTAACACTTCATGTCAAAATAAGCATTCTGTGCGGTATCTGGAGGTACTGTGTTCGATCCACAGAAGCTGCATCGTTGATATTTTGCTTTTTTGTTATGCCTTTTGCTCTGGCGTCGCTCTACTTATCATCGTCTCTTCTCGTTGGCATTCTCGGAAAAAGACACTGACAAGCTTCGCAGAGATTATTGCTCAAGAACCCTTTTGTGCCATTGCTGTTCCGAATCGTTGTGCTGGCATTTTCCGGCGCATCTTTAGGTCTTTCAGCGACGTTGTACGAAAACATTCGTCGAGTGAACACCGATCGGGATCCAGACAATCAATGTGCAGCTCGTGCTTCTACGTACATGGCCATCGTCGTTGGCTCTGTTGCGATCCCGTACGTGCTTTACGTGACTTGGGACGAATACATGAGCAGACCGTAAGTTTCATCTCGACTTCCCGATCGATTCACTTACTACAGGCTAACGACTCTGCAGCCTCGGTCTTCGATCTGCTGTGGCTAAGACTTCACTTCTTCTGTGTGATCTGTATTTCATCGTTTTCTCTGCATCGAATCTGTCCTTAGCGTTTGACGCTTTGTTCGATCGAAGATGGGCATGCTACGACGAACGCTACTCCGTCGCGGGGTCCGAAACCATCCGCATCCCCGCGACGTGTCCTGACAATCCAAGCATTTGCTACAAGCAAAAAGCGCTAGGTGGCGTACTGATTATTAGTCTGGTAGCCTGGTTGGCGACGTTCAGCATCTCCGTCATGAGAGTCGTGGAGAAGCTGCGATAGGATGTCTGCTTCTTTGTACAACTTTGGGGCTGGACGCGTTTCTTGTTTATCTTTGGATTATCGGATCTTGTCGCATTGGGAAAATGAAGGGATAGCATTGCATCGGCGTTTGGGTCTGTCAGCAACATTACTTGGATGATTCCGTGCATTGGGAATGGGATTTTCTTTGATTAGCTGGGATGGGATGGGATGAACTAACTGACGATACCCTGTTTGATACATAGCCTGGGCGCAAAAGCGCGATACTGCCGCTGATTGGACATGTAGCATCGATTCAATGAAGAGTATTGACTGTAACGACTTGCCACCTTGTTTGCGTAGCGTTAAGTCCAGCTACGACAATCGATAATACCTGATCTCACGTGGGCACGCATGCAGCGTGGCGGCCAGCGTGGCGGCTCAGCCCAACCGCGGGCCACCTTCCCTTGCGCAGCTTCCCGAATGTTCGCGGCGGTTCGCCATCCTCAGAAACTTTCAGTGCCTGCACCGCTCGCACAGGGCAGACTTGCGCCAACGCTCGCACACGCCGCTGTGCCGTCACTCACACCCCACCACCGCCCCGTCGACCGCAACAAAAGTTTTGACCACCTCATCACCGCCCCATCGCCCGCCATACCTCCCCACCCTCCCACCACCACTCACCACCACCTTCCACCACTCCGCCGCGCACTGCAAGAGCAGACAATCCCGCGCGAACCCTTGCAAACACTCGAAAGTCGCTCAGAAAATGTCGGTCGTTGGCCTGGACTTTGGCACACAAAATGCGGTGATTGTAAGCATTCGGAGTCACGCTGTGAAGAGCAAGGAGGACATGCGCTGACGCTGGACAACAGGCTGTCGCCCGAAACAAGGGTGTCGACGTCGTCACCAACGAGGTTTCCAACCGCGCTACACCGTAAGTTACATCCTGCGCCCATGCGAGTTGTCGATCAGGTACGGACCGGATGCTGACAATCCTCTTCACAGTTCCCTTGTCGGCTTCGGCCCCAAGTGCAGATTCCTCGGTGAGGCCGCCAAGTCGCTCGAGGTCTCCAACCTCAAGAACACCGTCGGCTCGCTCTCCCGCCTCGCCGGCCGCTCATTAAGTGACCCCGATGTCGAGGCCGAGAAGCAGTTCCTCTCCGTGCCTCTGATTGAGAAGGATGGCCAGATCGGTGCGCGCGTAAAGTTCCAGGGCAAGGACCAGGAGTTCACCGCGACCCAGCTCATTGCCATGTTCCTCGTCAAGGTCAAGCAGACTGCCTCCGCCGAGCTTAGGCTGCCCGTGAACGACCTTGTCCTCTCTTGCCCCGCCTGGTATACCGATGCGCAGAGGAGGTGCATCCTCGACGCCGCCGAGGTGGCTGGCGTCAAAGTCCTGCGCCTGATCAACGAGACTACCGCTACTGCCCTTGGCTGGGGTATCACCAAGCTCGACCTCCCCGGCGCCGAGGAGAAGCCCAGGAGGGTCGCATTCATCGACGTTGGCCACAGCAACTACACCGCCTCGATCGCTGAGTTCAAGAAGGGCGAGCTCAAGATTGTTGGTACCGCCTCCGACAGGCACTTCGGTGGCCGCAACTTCGACAAGGCCATCATGGACCACTTCCGCAAGATCTGGCAGGACAAGCACAAGATCGACATCTACTCCAACGACAAGGCCCGCGTCCGTGTCGCTGCTGCTGTCGAGAAGCTGAAGAAGGTCCTTTCCGCCAACGCTAGCGCTCCCATCAACGTCGAGATGGTCATGAACGACATTGACGTCAACGGATTCTTGAAGAGAGAGGAGCTCGAGGAGCTCGTTGCCCCTCTCCTCACCAAGGCTACCAGCCCCATCGAGGCTGCGCTCGCTGACGCCAAGCTTAAGCCCGAGGACATCGACTCCGTCGAGCTTGTTGGTGGTGCCTCCCGTGTCCCCGCCCTCAAGAAGGCCATTGGCGACTTCTTCCAGGGCAAGACCCTCTCCTACACCCTCAACGCCGACGAGGCCATTGCCCGTGGTTGCGCTTTCTGCTGCGCCATCCTTTCGCCCGTCTTCCGCGTCCGCGACTTCAGCATCCAGGACGTCGTCCACCACCCGATTGAGTTCACCTGGGAGAAGTCTCCTGAGATCCCCGACGAGGACACCTCTCTCACTGTTTTCAACAAGGGCAACGCTCTTCCCTCCACCAAGATCCTCACTTTCTACCGCAAGCAGCCCTTCGACCTTGAGGCTAAGTACGCCAAGCCCGAATCTCTGCCCGGCAAGATGAACCCCTGGATCGGCCGTTTCAGCGTCAAGGGCGTCAAGCCCGACGAGAAGGGCGACTTCATGATCTGCAAGCTCAAGGCCCGTCTCAACCTCCACGGTGTGCTCAACATCGAGCAGGGCTACTACGTCGAGGACCAGGAGATCGAGGAGCCCATTCCTGAGGAGAAGGACGCCATGGAGACCGACGACAAGGCCAACGGCGAGGCCAAGGCCCCCAAGACTCGCAAGGTCAAGAAGCAGGTCCGCAAGGGCGACCTCCCCATCTCCGCTGGCACCGCTTCCCTCAGCAGCGAGCTCCGCGAGCAGTACTTCGAGTTCGAGGGCAGCATGCAGAGCGAGGACAAGCTCGTCGCCGAGACCGAGGACAAGAAGAACGAGCTCGAGGGCGACATCTACGCCATCCGCAACAAGCTCGACGAGCCCTACGAGTCCAACGGCTACTCCGAGTTCGCCAGCGAGGAGGAGAAGGAGAAGATCAAGGCCAAGTGCGAGTCGCTTGAGGTAAGCACTTCCCCAATCAGATCACAAATATCACGACCACGGTGCTAACAACCTACACAGGACTGGCTCTACGAGGACGGCGAGGACGCCACCAAGGCTCAGTACGTCAGCAAGCACGAGGAGCTCCGCAGCACCGCCGCCTCCGTCATCCAGCGCTTCAACGAGCGCCGCCAGGCAGAGGAGGATGAGCGCCGCGCGAAGGCCGAGGCCGAGGCGGCCAAGAAGCGCGAGGAAGAGGAGGCCAAGAAGCAGGCCGACGCCGAGGCCCGCGCCGCCGCCGAGGCCGCGAAGAAGCTGGCCGAGCAGCGCGAGCGCGAGGCCGCCAGCAAGCCCGACGAGGAGATGAAGGACGCCGCCGCCGAGGGCGAGCAGTCGCAGGAGCAGCAGTCCTAAAAGAAAGCAGTTTGAACGCTGAGACTGCTGGCTTCGACCCGATACGGTAATGTCTGGCCGGGCTTGTTTGGTTTTAGTGTGTCATGAACATTTTTGAAATGATTGAGAGCATAGCGAGACAACCTTTTTGCATGATGAACGACGAGTCTCCCTGCTGCTTTTGCTTCGCTTTTTCTCTTAACCTCAAGAAACGATTGTCTTACGAGATGAGGGAGGGAAGTGATGGGGCCTTGATAAGGAAGAAGGAAACTAAGCAGAGATAACGTAAAAAGAATGATAGATCGTATGACCTTTTTTGTGATTAGACCCTATCTAATATTCGTTAATGTCTCATCGTCTGCAGTTTTGATATCTCCTTGGAGTGACTGAAACCTTGGCTAGCTGTGGCCTTTCCCCCACCCGAGCGGCGACCTCATGTCATCGATCGAGCAACAAGTCACTCAATCCACAGACAGTGGAGGCGGGACGGCGAGCTGACTGGGCATCGAAGAGCGGACATTAGTGAAATGCCGATTTTGGAGGACTCGAGTTGAAACGTCGAGTCAAAATGTCGAGTCAAATGAAATTGTGGTGTCGATATTGTCGAGTCTCAGTAGAATCGAAGAAAACGTTACTTCACTTACACAGCAAGCGAAAGTACAACCTGATTGGACGAGGAAGAGCGGCACCGAGAGGAATGTCAATTTTCGGGACTCGGAGATTGCGATTTGTTGCAATACGTCGAGTCCAAATAACGAGTCGGGTAAAATCTCGAGTCATCAATATTTCGAATCAAATGTCTAATTCCGTAAATGTCAATTAAATATGCCGAGTCGAAAAGTTGAGTCCAAACCTCGATTCCTGTCAACATCCCAAGTCAAAGTCTCGAGTCAAGATATCGAGTCTAGTAGAATCTCGAGTCTATCTCGATCCAAAACTTCGGAGTCCAGTGAATAGTCGAGTCACAATGTCGAGTGCTGTTACAATCGCGAGTCACAATGTCGAGTCAAAATGTCGAAGTCAGAGTCGGAATCCCAAGGCCCGGGAGAATTCAAGGAAATGCTACTCCACTTACAACGGAAGCGATGAAGGGGCGAATCGGCTGGACGTTACGCGGCGAGACCTAATAGGGTGCCTTCTTGGGGACTCGAGATGGATAAATATTCTGTGCTTTAATTCTTTCATCCATATTTATTTTCTTCTATGCTGTTGACGAATGACGGTATCATACTACAGTCGAGGTGGAAACCAGCGATTTGATTAGCGATGATTTTGCCGTGCAAAACATCGTACAGATGTAGATACAAACAAACCAAGTCAAAATATCTTACAGAAAGGGGTATATGCGAAGAAGACAAAAAACAGCCACAGCCCTCCCCCACGGTCAACTGAAGTGGTCCCCATCCCCCACGCCCACAGCCCCCAACGCCTCGCCCCTCCTCATCCTCAACCGCCTCCTGGCCTCCTTCGCCCTCTTCTCCTCCTCCAGCCTCAACTGCTTCTTCCGCTGCCACACCGCTCTGATCGTGCGCTTCGTCTGCTCCGCGCCCTCGTCGAAGTTCGCCTTCGCCAGCGCCACGACCGACTCGATCTCCTCCGGCGTGTAGATGAAGTTCCACGTCGACAGGAACTCCGACTTCTGCGGGTCGACGCCGGGCACCTTCGCGTTCGCCGTCAGCGGGAAGTACACGACGGCGATGCCCGCGTCCGGGTGCGCGACGTGCTCGTCGTCTTCGGGGCCAAGCCGCTTGCGCGGCGGCGGGGGCTCGTCGCCGTCGCTCGTCTGCTCCGTCTTCGACCCGACCCAGACCGTGCAGTGGCCGAGGGTGTGCTCGGGGGCGGCGAGGACGCCAGAGTTTTGCGAGAGGTCGCGCGCGTGGTCGAGTTCTTTGGCGATCTGCTCGCTGCTCTCGCCCTTCGGCGGCCAGCCGGCGCCCATGGGCCAGCCTTTGATCTGGCGCTGGCGCGCGTAGCCCTCGGCAACTTTGATCCAGTTGTCCGAGGCGGCGTCGGCGGAGGCGTCGAAGGCGACGATCACGTCGATGTCGCGACCGGGGCGGAGGAGGGGGTAAATGGGAAGGTTGTTGGACATGCCGGCGTCCATGAGGCGGAGGTGGGAGGCGGAGTGGATGCTTTCGGGGCAGGTTGGGGGGAGGCTACCACGGAGGCCGAGGGCGTAGTTGGGGATGGATGCTGGGTCGAAGGGGTGCACTTTGGTCATGTCTTCATCTTTTTGCGTCAGGAGTTGATCCAGGCTGCTGCCGAGACCGCTGCCGATGACGGCGGGTCTGATCTCTTTGTAGTAGTGAGACAACGTGGCGCAGAATGCGGATCCCCAAATGCCCTGTTGGAAGTTAGCTTGAGTGTGAGATCCATCATACGCCAGGGAGCTCACCATCATGAGTGGGACTTTGATCTCAGGCAGGAAAAGCCCGTTCTCACGCATTATGTTCTGGCCGCCGTTGAAGTTACGACCAACTGCCCATGTCGGGATACCAGCGGCCAGTTCCTCGCAGAAGAACTCGTACGGCGTCCATTCAAACCATTGGAAATAATCGTCTTTCGAAGGACGTCGACGTGTACCAGGAGGCGCCTCTCTAGCCTTTTTGTCCGACTCGGGGATCTCGTGACGGACCGCAGAGTAGATAGGTAGCGGCTGGTCGCCCATGTCGACGAAGTATCGTTGGTTGGAGATCTTGAGATCCCAGTCGCTGACCCTGAGCTCACCTTTCGGAACTAGAAGTCGACCAGCGAGCAGGGTGCCGTAAATATCGACGAGTCCGAATTCCGCATCTGGTACTCCTTTCAATTTCTCAACGATGCCAGAGAGGAGGAATCTGTTGGTCGGCGCCTGGCTCAACAAACTCAATGCGGCCGGTGGAAATGCGATGTGAACTCCAAGGCGATCTTTGAAATGATCGATGAGGCGGCTATGGCTGGTCTGACCAATGGACGAGTAGTACAGTGTTTGCAGCCAGCAACTGCCGCTGACGCCCGCAGTGTAGGTAGCGCAATCGAACAGGCCAGCCTGCTGCGCCGAGAAGTAAGACGATGTGCCGGCGACCAATGCTCGGAGCCCTCCACCAGATCCGCACATGGCGATGACAGGAACATCTTCTGGATGGATCTCAGATTCGGGGACATCAAGATACTGTGCCAGAGCGATAGCCGTCTTGCGTTTTCGTTTCTCCAGGTACTGGCGTTCTTCGGCACAGAGGTCGTTGGAGATTCGGACATTCGCGTCCCAAACGATTTCTGGATTGGCTTCAGGGTCGTGGGCAAGCTCCCAGATCTCCCAAGACAATGACCAGGGAGCCATTGAGAGCTCGTCTTGGAGCTTGTGCATCGCGTCAGGGATAGCAAGGACCCATGAAGGAACGACCATTTTGGCAAGGCTTTCCGTTAGACTGTTATAGTCGAACCGCGAGAAAAGCTCGTATGGTGATGCAGCCCCATGCGGATCTTTAGAAGATTCGTTGTCGTCCTGTTTGGTGCGTTGCTGGCCATTGTCTCCTTCGATGCCCGATGAGCCAGACTTCGTAGAGATGACAGGTTTGTAGGCCCATTCGGCGGGGGCACTACTATCGAGCCGGAGCTTTGCACGCGAACGAGTCGACGTATATGCCAGGGCCGAGGCACCGCCAATGCCCGCAGCCAAGGCGATGCCCCTCCATGGCGAAGTGGAAGCAAGACGGCGCGATGCTCGATACATGCTTGGACGACTGGCTGGCGACAAGCACGTCGAAAGCTTACGAGGCTCAATGGATAAGCAGTGTGCCAGCTACCTGGGCTGCATCACAAAAGAGACGTGTGTGTACCCAGAAGTTGGCAGCAGTTGGGAGAGTGGCGGTGCTACTGAGGTTTAATCGCACGCGCCACGCGGCGATCCCACGCACGTGTCGTGCCTGACCACCAAAAACGTCACTGCTGTTTCGTTCGATGAGGTCTAATTGCGTGAGCCCAGGACGATATGGGGGATACATGTGTGGACAGAGAGACATGGCAATGTGCACAACCATCTTTCGGTCTCTGTGACATCTTGCGCGCGTGCATCATGTCCATCGCTTCGACATAAGCATGATAACAAGCATGAACGCCTGCCAGGCACGAGCCAGCCGATTCGGCCAGACCCAACTGGGATCTTGCACTCGGCCCGGAGCCGACGCCGGCTGCGGAGATCTCCCTGCGTGCTGTAGCTCTCACGGGTAGACCCTCACACCCAATGCCCTGTGCACACACATGACCTCTGTACCACTGCGGGCAGCGTGTACTGGCGCATACCTCTCTACATACTCTCTCTAGGACCACCCTCACACCCGTAATTCTTCCTCCGAAACACGACAATCACCTACCAAGCCGAGCAGCCGCAACCCACCACCACAATGGCGCCTGCCCGCCATGCCGCCTATGCTGAGGAGTCGGCGGAAGTCGAGGTCCTCTACGCCAACCTCGAAAAGATGAAGTCGCTATCCAAAAAGATCCAGGGCTCCATGGGCCGGCTGGACGTCAGCGGCAAAGTCGTGCAGGACGCGATCGGACCCATCTACGGAAACACGCAACGGCTGCAGACTACGAACTCGAATATTGACCGCATCATGGACGCGATCGACAAGGCCCGCCAGCCACTCGACATGCGCAACAGAGAGGAGCAGGTGCTGAGGGAGCGGCCGGATAGGGTTGGGCTGAGCCAGTACATTGCAAGCATGGACCGGACAAATCGGGCTTTGAAGGACCTCAAAGCGACCAACATGAAGAGTAACCAGAAGGCTGTTGCGGATCTTAATGGGCTGTTGGAAGTCGGTACACGAAATCTCGAGCAGGTCTTCAGGGATGTGGTGAGACAAGACTCGCAGCCCATTGAGCCGCTGCAACAGATCATGCGTGGCGCAGAGTTTCCACGCTTTTCGTCCAAGAGCTCGGCAGAGCTGCGAACGATGAATGCTCAGATGTCCTCCTTCCAAAGTCCGGCCACAAGCGGGACTCTGTCTCCATCAGCTAAGGTGTATGCTCAAGAGCGAGGGCAGTACATTCAATTGTCACTACAGAACTTGTCCGCGGCATCGCTCTCAACGGCACGGAAAGTCAACGCTGAAGCAGTGTACAAGCAGGGCAGCAACGGTATCGGTACTTACTGTAGCGGTATTCAGGGGATGTTCATCGCCGAATACGCATGCATTTGTGAGATCTTCCAACGAGAAGAATGGAACCCGGTTCTTGCTGCCACATGCCAACCAGCATTAGCAGCGTTCGGAAGCACTCTCCGGGATCTGGACGGCCACATCCGGACGAACTTGATCACAGACTGCTACCTTGCATACGAAATAGTCGACCTGGTCTCCAACACATCCTTTCAGCTGGAAGAAAAGACCGGCGGCCTCAAACAGCAAATGTCCGACGCCCTCAAACCCGTCCGCGAGACCGCCAAAGCCTCTCTATCAATCCTCCTGAACGACACCCGCACCAAAATCCAACAGCTCATGGCCCTCCCCAGCGACGGCTCCCCCGTCGGCATCACAACAGACGTAATGCAGCGCCTCCAGCTCATGACCGCCTTCCTCCCCCCCATCAGCAGCATCATGCGCAGCCTCGGCGACGGCGGCTGGACTTCCAGCTCCAGCTCCACCGCCGCCGGCTCCACCAGCTCCCTGCCCACCGTAAAATCCTTCGACGTCGGCGCCGACGGCGCCCAGCTCTTCGCGCACTACAGCGCCGACACGATCGAGACCCTCCTCTCCAACCTCGACACGCGCTCGCGCGCCCTGCTCAAATCCAAAGCCGCGCAAGGCGTCTTCCTCGCCAACAACATCTGCGTCGCCGAGCGCGCGATCCGCGCCTCCGACCTCGCCGCCCTCATCTCCGCCTCCTCGCAGCCCAAACTCGACGCCTGGAAGAAGAAGGCCCAGTCCGCCTACACGGACGGCTGGAAGGAAGCCGCCGACCACCTGCTGGACGTGCAGTACATCTCGAAGGCGCCGCGGCCGCCCTCGACGGGCGGCGTCGACAGCGCGGCGATCGTCAAGGCGCTCTCGTCCGCGGACAAGAAGGGCATCCAGGAGAAGTTCAAGAGCTTCAACGCCTGCTTCGACGAGTCGGTCGCGCGCCACAGGGCGTTCCGCATGGAGGCCGAGGTGCGCCGGGATCTGGGCCGCGCCGTGCAGTTCTTGCTCGAGAGGCTGTATTCGCGGTTTTGGGACCGGTATCACGAGGTCGACAAGGGGAGGGGCAAGTACGTCAAGTACGACAAGCAGCAGGTCAGTGGGATTTTGGCGGGGTTGTGAGGGGCGCGCGTAAGTGCTGAGCGATGGATGGCCAGTGGAGGGAGAGCGATTGCCGGAGTTGTTGTTTGTGATACCCTGTGTTGCGATATTCTTTCTTCGAATCGGTGTGCTTGACATCGTTTACGTAACGTGTTCTCGGCCACCACTTACTACAAGTCGTCCAAGACGCACCGAGTGCTCACTCAGCACGCGATACAAAGCGATAGAAATCTGGCACCCAGCAGCGGGAACCGAGCCCCCTCTTAATGAACCAAGGTGAATTCCAAAGCATCACAGACATCAATCGCATACCCGAGGTCTAATAAGGTACACCGCTCTCGCCACGATACAAACGGCCACTCAGGTAGGCCTCAGTCTCCCCTGCCGGACCCATTTGCCAGCTACCCTGCCACCACCCTCTCGCCGCTCTAATGGAAAACATGATGGTAGACTCGACGCCCGAACTTCGTCACGGTAGGTATCCAAGAGAAAAGCGCCGCGGCGCGCTCGCTCATGTCGTCCGTGATGACATATGTAAAGGGAACAAATAATGCCGTTGATACTATGTCACGTCACGTCTTGCCGAATCGAACCCCTCCCGCCGGCCTAGCGCAACCAAGTTATCCCCTGGACTGGTGGGAGACTCGCGGGCGCCGGGGGTTCTCGGCGCGAGGAGGAAAAGGCAAGCTGCTGCTGCTAGGAGCGAGTCTCCTCTCCGCTCCTGCCACGCCGGTTCTTCGCTTGCGGTCCCGGTCGCGGCTCGCCGGGAGCGTGCGTCGGTTCGCTCTCGTCCGCGCAGAATTCTAGAAGCCCTCCCGACTCCGGCGCGAGAGATCGCTGCTGCTCCTCCAGACACGAGCCCCTCCCTCACGACCCCCTCCCCGCCGCCGCCGACCAGCGTCCTACGCCGCGCCACCACCACCGCCACCGCCAAACGCATCCCTCATCCGCCCAAACACCCCCGCACTCCCCCCCGCACTACTCCCCGGTGCACTGCCGCCCGCAACCCCCCTCCCATCCCTAACCCCATTCCTCGCCTCCTCCCCCGCCCCTCTCAAACCCCCGCCCTCGCGCGCCATGATGCCCATCCTGCAGTGCGGGCAGGTATCGTGCTCCGCGAGCCAGGCGCGGATGCACTCGGCGTGGAACCAGTGGTCGCACGGCAGGACGGTCACGTGCTCGCCGGCGGGCACGGCGTCCATGCAGATGCTGCAGTCGCCGGCGTCGGCGGCGGGCAGCGGCCGGGAAGGAAGCGATTTGATGGCGCTGGGCGACGCGGGCCCGGGCGCGTTGCCGCTGCTGTGTTGGTCCATCAGCTGCGTCACGATGCGGTCGAGGGCTTCTTGGCTGTAGACTGCGTCGCCGTGGATGCCGCCGGAGGCGGGGATGGTGAGGGAGTTGAGGAGGTGGAGGAGGGGGTTGGGTTGGGCGTGGGCGTGGTTGTGGTGTTGGTGGCCTTGGTGATGGGGCAGGGGAGGGAAGGCGCCGATGTTGCTGAACATCTGCTGCATGAGGTCGTCCATGTCTTGCGGCTGGGCGTTGAAGGGTTGCGGGCTGTTGGCGTTGCGCGGGGAGAGGAGGGCGCTGCCGCCCCGGGGCCCGCTGCCGCTCGAGGCGGTCATGGTGAAGCTGTAGCCCGGGCCGGTGATGTGGCGGGTGTAGGTGCCTGGGCGGGTTTGCTGGGGGCCGTCGTTGTCGTTGTTGCCGCGGTCTGGAGAGCCGGGTGGTGAGGATGCTGGATTTCGCGCGGCGTCTTCGTGGCCCTGTTGCTGTTCTCGTTGCTGCTGCAGCAGCCCATTGACCATATTCCCAATCATACCCATCAACCCACCGCCCGCCGCCGCCCCTCCCACACCACCCGCACCCCCACCACCACCACCAAGATCCACACTCCGATTAAACGTCGCCCGATACCTCTGCGGCCCACCGCCATCCCACGGCTCGCGCCTCCACCTCAAGTGCTCGATGTCCTCCTCGTCCGGGTCCGGCGCATTCCACGGGTCGTGGTCGTGCAGCGGATGCTGCTGCTGGGCTTCAGCCGCGGCCTCGGCTTCCTGCCGTTGTTGTCTGGGATCGTTGGTGCCGCCCTCGACGATCTCGATGAACTCGGACTGGCACTCTGGGCACTGCAGGCCGTTCTCGTCGCGGTACCATTCGTTCTCGCACTGGTGGCAGTAGACGATTTCGCGCTGCTGCGGCGGGGCGGACATGGTTGGTTTGTGTGAGGAGGTGTGAGAAGGTGTGTTTGTGTACGTGCTTTGTCTCTTGTTATCTGCGGCTGTGCGTGAGCGCGCGGCCGCGCTGGAGTTGAGTGAGGTTCCGGGCGAGAGCTGAGTTTGGGGTCTTGGTGGAGGGTCGTCGGTGTGGAGGATTCGAGGAATTTGTTCAGGCCGGTGAAGATGTGTGTACGAAGTGTGTTTGGCAGCGAAAGGTGATTCGCTTGATTGCTCGCTCGCTCGCTCGGCGCAGCAGCAGCAGCTGCTGCTTTGTTCTGATTGCTTGCTTGCTTGCTTACTGACGGCGCGCGGCTGACTGAGGCAGGAGGATTGCTCGGGTGTGCCGGCTCCGGTGTCACCTGGAACGCGAGAGCGGGGGCCAAATAGGTTGTGGTGTATTAGAAGTTATTAGGCGAGTGGGGAGTGGTTGTTGATGTCGAGGCGTTGTCAGTGGGTGTCCCGTGAGCGCGGCGCATGTCCTCTGGGAGCGGCTTCTGGCTTCTCGAAGCAGCAAATGACGTGACGTGCAGTGGCGTGAAGACCAGCGATATTCAGGATTCACGCGGGCACGCTAGCTTCGCATCGGCGGTATATGGCCTTGCTTTTTGAATCCAATGGTCGTAACCTGTATTTGTAGCTCTACCTATTATTCACTGCTGCCTGTCGTGGTGACTATCGATCGGAAGTGGTTTTACTACTGCCTGTGGCTCACATATGCGAAGTTTCTAGAAGCACGCTCGAAGCATCAGGCCCAGGCTCTGGCACAAACTGGCTCGCTCAGCCTCGGCAAATCGATGAAAACCAAGCATCTATCGCTCGAAGCGCTGAAGCCATAAACAGAATACACAGCAACAATGCAACAACCAACGATTAGAAATGTCCGTCTCATTGCATTAATCATCCGAAAGGGGGGGTATCTTGGGCTTCCCAATGTAAACAAACGACCAGGTCCGGTTCCATGCAATCCATATGCGATCCTCCCGCTGGTAACAAGAAAAAGCGCACGTGTGCGCCGCCGCCGCCCAAAAAACGATGCTTTTCTGTGGACAAGATGCGAAAAAGGAAGATAGCGATATGCGAGAGTCGTTGAGTTAGAGCAGAGGCAGGAACACTGCTCGGAAGTCCTCCAGCTCTGAGCACGGTGAGGGAGTCGTGGGTGTGAGTTGGCCGTTGTCCCAGCGTGCTTCGCCGCCGCTACTGCTGCGGCTGGTCAGGTTCAGGGAGAGTGGCTGTGGCTTGAGACATGGCTCTTCGTAAACTTCTTGCGCCAGAGTAGGCGCTGCTGTGAGCGCACCTCTGCGCTCGAATAGCTGTAACGCCGCGACGATCGCCACGCCCTCTGAGCAACTGTGGATTTGCCAGTCTAGCGCCTCCATGATCGCCACGCTCGCCGCGTCGATCTGTTTGGCCGTGGCGGTGCCGAGCGCAACGTTCCGTGACCAGTGGGAAGACGATGGAGGGTGATCGTTAGTGTAGATTGCTGCAAGGCTGAGAGTTGAAATTACGAGAAGGTCGAGGGGTAAGGAATTGAGCGTCGGATCCATGGTCGGTTGCTTGACCACTTTGGAGAGGATGTTCAATGCGATCCCCAACACTTCGATCGGCAGACGTGCGCGGACGAGCACGTCTTCGATCATAAGGATATCGTCCCATGCATGCGGGCCATCAAGGCCCAGCTCCCGAGCGAAAACAGTCGCAACGTCTAGATCTGTGATGATATATTAGCAAGATCCGCGTAAGAATCAATGGTAACAAGCCGCACCATCAACGCCGTCCTCGCTGTCATAGTCGCTCTCCTCGCTCGGCACCTCGAGGTCCTCTTCGATCTCCCTCCTCGAAGGTGGTGTGGGCCAACGCGACAAGGCTCCCTTGGCATCCAGAAACGCATCCAAGTCGTCGATGCCAGCCAAAGAATCAGAGTCGCTGAACGCCGGCGAGGGCGGGAATTGTCGCGACGAATCCATACCTGCCCGTGAAGATCCCAGTGGGGACGAACGAACGCGGCTGCGGGGGGAGTTGCAGTGATATGCCTTCCGGCAACAGCGAAGGAACCGCTCCGAGCTGCCTGGACTCGGGGAGGGTGATGTGCAAGGCGAGCGGGCGTGCACTGCAGCAAAAGGTTATAGCAGCACGGTGACTACAGGAATGCAGCCGGGGTCGCAAGGACTGCGGTGGTGACTACCTTACGTAGCGAGCATGCAGCGGTGCGGGCTGGATTATTGAATTGATGTGCCTCTCGGCGGCCGCCTTGACTTTTTGGGGCGCGGGTGGCGCGCGACTCGAACGATCAAGACGTCTTGGGGCGATGTGCAAGCAGTCCGGAAGTGGAGACGGGAGCGCCACTCGCGTGACTGCACGCGGGTGTAGGACGGTCTAGTCGGACGGGCGCTGCAATGGAGCGGGAAGGTGGTTTTGCTCTTGGGGCCTGGGCGTGGGTGGAGTGCAGGCGTGGGCAGCGTTGGCAGCGGGCTTCACCGACTGTTGCTGGCGACGCGCAGTAGGCAAAGACTAATCGGGGCGGGAGGCGCGAAGAGGGCAAAGAATGATGGGAGAGCTTGCAGAGGCAGCGAGCGAGACGGAGAGGTTGGAAAGTGAGTGGTGGGAGACATGGCGAGATTTGTTGTTAATAATAAAAGCCAGGAGGCTGTGTGGTGTGGTGTGGAGTGGTGTGGTGTGGTGTGGTGGCAGGTGGCAGGCGACGGTTTCTTGCGACAGCCATCTCCCTCGCACTGATGGAGAGAGCATTGGCACTGGCAGGGCAGGGGCCGCTGGGCAGAAGTGGGCAGAATGTGGGCTGCCACGGCTGCGCTGCTGGGATGGCGAGCAGAAGTGGGCTGGCTCGCTGCTGGGATGGCGACGATGGCCGCGATGGGCTCCAAGTCTAACAACAACAGGACCCGACAGACCCGACGCCCGCTGCCGGCCCGCGCATAGCACTCCAGCCGCCGCTTTGCCTGTGTTTGTGCAGCGCAGGACCCCGGGAGGCAAATGGAAACATGCAGTAGTTTGGCATGCCAGTGCACATCGGCAGAGTCGACTAAGGTAGTCCTCCCTCCTCCGGCTCGCATTCGGCACGTGCAGCAGCTCGCATCCATCCATCCATCCCGCCGCCCCGGGACAGCGCGCGCAATGCGTCGGCCAATATTGTGAATGAACGACTGACTCGTGCGCGGTCGACTCCGTCAGCGTTCATCCATCTTTTTCCACCCCGTCTGCCTGCCTGACCCTAGTAGTGCCAGAGGCCTGAGGACGACCGGCCTGAGGACGACAGAAGGGCCGAGACTCCTGCCACAGCCGGCCACCGACTCCGTCTTCAGCTTTTGCTTTTCGTCACATGTCGCAGGTCTGACCCGTCCCACGTCTCACCTCGTCCGGCCTCCCACCGTCACCTGTCGCGGCCGTTTCCGTGTTCTGGAATCGAAAGGAACGCCGTCGCGCATGCCTGAGGCGTCATCGGTCGTCGGCGGGCTCAGCTCGAAGCTCGCAGCTACATAGCTACACACGCTGCAGTGCTCCTGCTTTCCCCGCCCGCACGAGCATCCATACCGCAAGCAGGCGTACTCCTACCTTCACACCACACGGAAAGAGTGCTGTCAGCTGTCGGCAGGACGCAAGCATGTAACGTAAATACGAAAGGTAGGACGATTGATCGCAGGCTCACTTCTTCATTTCTATCATCAATCACAATCATCACAATCATCACAATCATCACAATCATCACCAAATCAACACCTGAACACCACAACACAACACATCATCAAACCAACACCTGAAAACCACAACACAACACATCCACCACCCAAACATAACAACAACAAAACCACAGCCACAACCCTCGAAATGTACAACCAAACCGACAACCCCGACACCAACCAACCCACCAACCACGACGCCCACCTCCACCACCACCACCATCACCACCACCACCACCACAACCCCACACCCTCCCCCCACCGCACCACCTCCCCCCCAACCCCACCCTACGAACCCCGCACCCACCGCCCCCCCTCCCTC
>JAKLND010000137.1:0-63392 GCA_022813125.1 Septoriella neoarundinis | reverse complement strand
AGGCCGCATTTGTAAACGCTAAACCCCGGCTTGGTCGGGGAGCAGTCATCCCCAGTGCAGACTCATATACTAGGAAGAAGCGTTAAAAAGGATAATAATATAAAAATAATATAAAAGGATAAGAGGATAGATTACTTTAATAATAATTAGATAAAGGTAATAATATAATAAGATCGTAGTAGCTAATACCTAATAGGGTCTATAAGAAGAGGAGGTAGGATTATACTTTAATTATAAAGGAAGTATTAAAACCTACGTTACTAAGTAATAAAGAGCTAAGTAAGGGCGGTATTATAAAGGTAATAGATAATAAGGATAACCTAATAATAGAGATAGAAGTAGCGCGGATAGGCGATAAGTAAGGCTTATTATAATTAGTATCTATATAAATAAATAGGATATATAAAAGCCTAGCGCTATTATTAACTTTTATAAAAATAAATAAGATTATAAGAGAAATTATATTATATAAAGGATATAAAGTAGTATTAAAAAAGTACTATAAGATATATAAAAGGATAATTAATATAGTAATAGTAAATTAAGTAAGGGATTTTATTTTAATAACATTATTCTTATAGTTAAAGGATAGAGCCTATAAATAATAATATAATTATAGTAACTTATTTAAAACTAACTTAATAAAGATCTAGCTTTTTTAAAGCTAACTTAATTTATATAAACTAGATTAAGGTAGATTAGATTAAGGTAGATTAGATTAAGGTAGACTAAATTAAAGTAGACTAGATTAAGGTAGATTAGATTAAGGTAGACTTAATTTAGATTAGCTTAGATTAAAGGAAAATCTAGGCTACCCTAGTATAAAATTTACCTTAAAGGGGTAAATATCTAAGTACTAATATAGAAATCTAGGTAGCCCTCTCTAAATTTACTACTTTAAGTTAGGAGCCTAATACCTCTACTTTAGGATCTATTATTTACTTAATAGAGAACGTTTCTATTAAGGCTTATATTATCTAAATTATAAATAGTTTATTAGGGAAGGCGATATTAAGGACTATAATAGATTATATAGATTCTATATTAATAAGGATAATATATATAATTACTAACTCACTCTTTATCTATTATTACTATAAGTATATTTCCTTAAGGATCTATTATATATTAATATTAACTATATCCCGCTTTAAACTATTAAATATTATTTAAGTCGTCTTAGATTTTAATATAATACTATTAGGGGTCGGGGTATTTATTTAGAGTAATTAAACTTAATATTATAGGAGAGTAACGCCTATATAGAGACTCCTTATAGTATTTAATAAGTTTTATACTATAAGGAGGAGGTTCTCTATTTAAATCCGCTTAAAAGAGGGTAGAGCGCTAAGGTTATCCTATTATACGCGGGCTACGCCCGCGTATACTCCTAGGGCTTACCCTTTATAATACTAATAATACGATACTAGTTATGCCTCTTAAGATACTTTATCGATCTATATTATAGAATACCTATAATAGTATGGTACTACGGAACCAGGAAAGTACGTCGCAAGCGATAATTAAATAGCTACGAAAATATATTTACGAACCGCGTCCTTGGTCCTTAAGCGAGTCCCTACTATCGTCGCGCCCCAACCGCCACACCGGCGTCATAGGTATCTGCCTGCCTCTTGACGTAGTCCTGGAGTGGGGACTGACTACCCAAGATACGCCTCTTGACGTTGGTCTGGATGCCGACGCGTTCTTGGGCCTGCTTGACCAACTCTCCTCGAGATCGCCAACCTCGTCCCGATTGATGACTCTCGAAAAGCGATTGTGCCTGACCACGCTACCAAACCTCGGATCCACGTGGCTATTCGGCGGCAGCGGCTCGCTTACACTCCTCCTACGTTCCATGCTCGGCTGAAGCTCCATGATAGGCTGCACACCTCTCCATCTGTAGATCACCTCTAGAGCCGGGATGCTCAAGCCGTGTACTACGATGCTGAACAACACAAGGAAGTATACCACTGGCCTCATCGCCCGGATCAGGTTCAGTTCTTCAAGAGTCTCGACGGCATCGGGCTCGGGAAATAGATGTACTGAATGCTCGGTGTAAAACACAGCACCAATGCCTATGGGACCGAAGTATCCCATGAAAAGCGCTTCTTTCCAGGATTTAACAGTGTTCGGCATCGCTTTATACATGACCATGATAGCCGGGATGCGTCGGAAGAGCAGAACCAGGACGCCCAGGCCGATCAAGCGCCCGGGCGTGATGCCTGTAACTTCGGAGTTGAACTCGGACCACGGCATGATGGTGCCGATGTACATGAAGCCGCCGAAGTTCAGGAGCACGTCGATAGAGGAGTTGACTTCGTCGTGCCGAGCAAGTGTTTCGTGGAGGTAGGTTCCGTTCCAGTTCATAGCCATTCCAGCGCAGAAACATGCGAGCAGATCATCCAGACCAGCGAGTCCGGTGACACCGAGTATGAAGAGGCCAAGTGCGGTTGGGAAGAGGAGAAGCGACTCGGTATCAATCCATTTGCTGAATGCAGGGTTAGCTTGTGTGCGAAAGGGACTTGGAGTTCGCAGACATGGGGATACCAACCGCTTCAGTGTGAATGTGACAGCAAACATGCTTGTGATGCCGAGGACGGCGCCGACGACCGCGCCGAGCAAGATGAAGTATAGCCAACCTTCTACAACCCACGTTGAAAGGGCTTTTCCTACTCCGCCACCGAGGCGGCCCACATCGTCTTCTCTTATGGCTAAGTGACCCGAGCTGGATATGAAGTTCAGATCTTCTTTGGGAGCATGGCGGATGAGGTACGTAGCCAGTAGCAGGAAGGGAAAGCCGAACCCGTCATTAGCTCCTGCTTCAGCCGAAATGATCTCTCGCAGTGCTCGTGGGACGTATCTGTCTGCGAAGGGGCCTTTCGCTATGGCTTGCGAAAGAATAGGATCGGTACACGTGACCTGCGAAGCGATAACCATTGCAGAGAGGGTGGTCAATTTTGGGACCACTAGCATAATGCATCCAGTAGTACAGAGCCACATGATTGTCATGACAGGGACCAATACGAGGACCATATCTCTCCAGCGATGCCAAGGATATTTGGCGGGTAGTTGGTAGCCCGCAATCACAAGCTGAACGCCGATGACGACCCTAGCAACACCCTGTACGACGTCAGCTACTTTGACAAATAAAGAGACAGCCATCTTGATCGAAGATGCGTACAAGGAACATACCAATGTGATGGCCCCTGTTTGATCCTCGACGGCAGAACCCCAACGTTCAGAATCGAGGAACCTGGCAGCCACAGGTCCAAGGATGATTCCAGCAAGTAGTGCTGGGAGAGCCTCGCCCAGGTACCATACCTGCTTGATCTTTACTGAGCAAAGACCGTATAGTATGGTAAAAGCGCCTAGCGGCGATTAGCCATAGAACTCGTGCCCTCGGAAAATGGTCTCGCACCGAGCACTGCGACGACGATATTAAGCTCGCTGGTATCCAGAGTCGGCATGATTGACGCTAGCTCCGCTTGATGTCCTAAGACCCAGCGGTATGACGTCCAGGGCTTTTGCTAGAACAAGAAGTGTTGATGAGTCGCAATGCTTTCGCCCTTTTCGGACTCTCCAACTGGAGGAAAGGCGTTGCAGTCCAGAGGATCAATTAGAGCGGTGTAGTGAAGGAGCAAGGTAAGCTCGATGGTTGTACGTAGCATCCGAGGAAGCTGAGAGTATAAGAAGCCCTTCCGAAAGGTTGTTCTAAGTAGGATGCCTAGTAATGTAGGTGGCGTAGAGACGGGATAGACCGGGGAAAAGGGCAGCCTGATACAGGGGCCGTTGCCTAGCCATAGTTGAGAAGCAGGAGGCAAGAGATAATCGGGGCGTTTCGTCGATCTCTATTGGAGATTTGACGGGAGGTCCTAGTTGAGGATGGAGAGGGAGACCGATACTATGAAAGAAGCCTATGAAGTGTCTCACGGAGCGCGCGTAGATGGTCGATCAATTGGTTCGGTCAGCATCATGTCCAGTGCGCGGCCACGCAAGACGGCGGCTAGTGCTCGACTTGCGACGCTGTTTGCGCGGTAGAACTGGAGCCATCGGTGGATAACAGGAGTAGGATGAGCCTTGGTTGCTGGGCGCTGACTCGGGCTTGACTTGGCAGAATGGGAAGTTCCAACAATGACGCACTCGGACACACCCAATGTATGCGGCCGTAGGAGTGCTTGTCCGTTAACTTGCGCCGATACACAAAGACTTGCGATGCAAGATCTCCGCTGTGTAAGTTTGCGGCGTGTACTATGTCGACATACCGACACCCGGATGCTGACACCTTTCTAGCTTGAGGTACCCTCCTCGCGAGCAAGAAATGTGGCTGACGGGTCCGAGACTGGCCCAGGCCGGTGTATCCTTCGTCGTTCTTGGGCGCTGGGCAAAAGAAGGGGAGGACGGGAATCGGGCATTGGCGAGGCCTTGGCGTCGGGTTGGCATTGCCGAGATAGGACCCAGTGGTCAAGTGGAAAGCTCAAGGACCTTGGGGTAGATATTCGGCCTCGATTAATGACCCTTTCCGGCCTGCACGTATCAAGGGTCTGCCTCGAGTATGTGCGACGGATTGTCGCGCATCATCGCGAGTAACGTCGCTTTGCTGCACCATCGCACCTCGCTCGCTGAGCATCCGAGCCACTGCGTATAAGCCCCACAAGCACCATTTGGGAAGGGAGGCGCTTGTTCGATCGCACATTCGCTTCTTGCCATTTGGTGTACTTACTTCAATGTAACAGGCATGGTCCGCTTTGGGGTTTTGTGGTGCGTATACCAGGGCTGCGAGGTCGGCTGGTGCGTTCTGCTCATGCCTCGGCTCATGAAGCTGGCCGACGACGACACAGCTCAATAGCCGCCAAAATGCCGAGAAGATGAACACAGCTCTCTATCATATACCGAGCATTTACCACCGAATCCAACAGGGACGTGAGGAGGTGCATCATTCGTCCTCACCGTAATTACCAAGTCTCGTCTCTGTAGACAGCGTTTCGATCCCCTCCACACCTCAGCATCCACCAGCTACCGAACAGCCACCTCGCTCCACAATGCGCGGCATCCAGGTCAAAGAATATGTCTCCGTCCGTCTTCACTGCCTCCTCCTTCTCCTGCTTACCACTCCTTCTCACATGCATCTGTCTAACCTATCCGCCGATAGGGACCTCAAGACCTCCGCGTGACAACCCTGCCCGACCCTGTCCCGAAACCAGACCAATACACAATCCGCATCCACAGCACCGCGACAAACTTCTTCGACCTCCTCCAAATCCGCGGCAAATACCAGCACCAGCCTCCCCTACCCTGGATCTCCGGCTCCGAATTTAGTGGTATCATCACCGCCGTGCCTGCGTCTTCGAAGAACCCCAAATTCGCCGTCGGCGACAAAGTCTTCGGCGCAGCGCAGGGCGGCTACGCAACGCTCGTATGTGCTACAGAGGCGCAGCTGAAGCCTGTTCCGAAGGGATGGGGTCTCTTCGAGGCGGCAGGCTTGTTCGTCACCATGCCAACGAGCTATGCGGCGCTTGTGACAAGAGCTGGGATCAAGAAGGGAGATTGGGTGCTGGTGCACGCGGCCGCTGGAGGAGTTGGACTTGCAGCTGTGCAAATTGCGAAAGCATTTGGCGCCACGGTTGTTGCAACCGCGGGGACCGCGCATAAGCTCGAGGTGGCTAAGAGGTTCGGCGCGGATTATTGCATTGACTACAAGGACAAGGACTGGCCGTTGAAGGTCAAGGAGCTGACGCCAGGGAAGAAGGGCGTGGATATCGTGTATGATCCTGTGGGCCTGATCGACAAGAGCACAAAATGCATTGCTTGGAATGGACGTCTGATTGTCGTTGGGTTTGTTGGTGGTGAAATAGA
The DNA here is from genome assembly GCA_022813125.1 of Septoriella neoarundinis. Classification (NCBI taxonomy): domain Eukaryota; kingdom Fungi; phylum Ascomycota; class Dothideomycetes; order Pleosporales; family Phaeosphaeriaceae; genus Septoriella; species Septoriella neoarundinis. The sequence goes on along the minus strand of JAKLND010000137.1, from coordinate 57,536 downwards.
GAAGGTGGCGATGAACAAGCTGCTGTTGAAGAACATCTCGGTGATCGGGTTGCACTGGGGCGCGTATGCGTACAATGAGCCGGAAATGCAGCAGATCGTTTGGGATGGGCTGTTTGAGTTGATGGAGGCGAAGAAGATACGCGGAACAAATTTCGAGGACAAGGAATATGTAGGATTGGAGAAGGTCGGCGAGGCGTTACAAGCCCTAGGCGGGAGGGAGACTTGGGGCAAGGTCGTAGTCAAGGTGCCGCAGGATGGACAGGCGAAATTGTGAGGCTGCTCCGCCAGTGAGGCCGTGAGTATGAGCTGTTCTTTACTCAGGCATTCAGATAGGATGTCAATCTGTATGCTACGATCTATGTCCAAACGACTTGGAAGCCTGTTCCACTTCCAGATGCATTCGCAAAGCTCCGCGCTATATCACCATGAAATTCGTTGCAAATTCGTAAACGTGGCCCATACATCCCGGTCTGAGATCTCGTGGATCTCCCAAAAACGCCTTGGCTTCCAAGAGTGGCCATTTCAATCAATCAATCAATCAAATTCCCCGGGCATGCTGTCTCTTCCGTCCTTCTTTTCTTGCTCTTCTTGGCTCTTGCGCCTCTCGTGCACCTTTGCCCATGGATTGCGATCCTCAATCTCTTCCTCTTCGGCCTCGTTGTCGTTCAGGCTGATCTTCTCCATACCTTTATTCACCGGGTCTGCCGTGCCGTTGGTAGCTGGGCGGGAAGGCGAGGCGTTGCTACTCGCCCTGCGGCTAATGTCGCTTGCAGCAGGCGAGCCCTCCATGTCTTCAGTGCTGCTTCCGGTCGGGCTACCGCCAATGACCACAGGGCCCCTGCCACTTCGGTTCGGATTCCTGGGAGGTAGCTTTGGCGGGGCCCGCTTGGCCACTGTTACCAGACGTGCTTTCGAGATCTTCTGCTGTGTGGCGGGCTGAATGGTCTGGATGCTGTGTACCATGGGTGCGTGGTCGACTATTTGAACGTCCTCATGGTCGTCCTCGTCGTCGTGGTCAGCCTCGTTGCCCTTTGCAGCGTCATCATCACGTTGCCGAGACGCGGGCTTAGGAGTCTCGTCTACATCTGGAGTTCGAGGTGGTGTCACAAATCCAGTGTCCGGCTGAGTTTTGAGGACCTCGTTCTCCGGGATGTTTTGGATGTTCTTGTTTGGAGCGCTGCTTTTACTGCTTCGCCTGCTGCTGTCCGATGTGCTCTCTTTCCCGTTCCTTCCTGTGCTCGATTCGCCGCCGTGGCTGCTCCGTCTACTGCTGGAACGGGTCGAAGAAGGAAGGTCCGGGAAGTCGGTTTGGGTGCTGCTGTCCACCATGGACGGAGGTGGACGGCTTTGCTCCAAGCTGGTGCGCAAGCTCGAGGGTGCCTTGGGTGCAGCTGTAATATTTGAACTCTGCGTGCTTGTACGCCAACTCACGGGACGACTGAGAGTAAAGCCAGAACTCATCCCTGACCGTGGTCTTTCTCCAGATGTGCGAGCAAACACTGCGTGTATAGGGCTGGTAGGCGATGGGTTGAAGCTGAATTGCTCCCAAGAAGCACGCTCATGAGTCCCAGCGTCGCGTACAGCCATTCCCTCTTTCTCCAGGGCTAGAACGCCATACGGGTCCGGATCTTCGTTGTCCGGAACGCCAAAGAGATGGCCGTCGTCGATCTCGTAATCGCTAGGAGGAGGCTGGTCCGGAAGAACGCTTTCATCCACGTCCGTGTCGCCTTGCGCGGCCTTGATCGTCTCCAGCAAGCGTTTCACCTCGAGTGGCGGATACTGGACGTTGCCTGCGAGGATATCCTTGACTCCAATGCGCTGGCCGTAGAAACGCTCGTTCTCGTCCGTCCGCTCGATGACAATCGTGCCGTCTATTTGTACGCCTGCGTAAAACCCTCGGCTCTTCATGTATGTGAAAATAGGCGCTTGTCGCTTGTGAACCTCAGTGTCCAGTACCCCACCGGCCCCGACCGGTCCAGCAGCTACACTGATCTCGCTGCCCAATGTACAGCGTACCTTGTAGAATGCCTCCAATGCTTTCTCGGTGTTAATAACGACGACACAGTCGTAGATGTCGATGCCCACCATGAAGCCCAAGCCTGCGGTGTGCAGCATGATGCCTGAGGGCGGCGACCAAGATCCGTCGCTTTTTCTTGCGATCAGCACGCCTGAGCCACCGGCGCCAGACATCCACAAACCGGTCCGCATTGTTGTGAATATCGCCAACGCCTTTGCATTTTTGATGACTTCCGTGGGTATTTTCTTGAGCACCTTCTGCTTCTGCTTTGGCCCATCAGTGTTTTCCTGCTCTTCCTCTGCGTAGAAGCCATCTTTGCAGAACGACTTGAGAATACGCGCAGCCTTGTCGCTTTCCTTGTCGAGTGTTGTCGGCCAAAACGCCTCGCTTCCCAGCTTGTTGGAGAGCCTGTTTACCGGTGCTCCGAGTTTGTCGACCGCGTTCCAAGCCTTGTCGAAGCCTGTCTTGCCGCCGCTACGCACCCTCTCCCACAGCGTTGGTCCGGGCATTTTGTCTCTCGCGGGTCTCAGGCAGCATGCGGCACCGGTCTTGGGGGTCCGGGTGATTTGTTAACCTCCTCTTAGGAGCGCGCAGTCCATGTAATTTAGGATCCAGACAGTGCAGCGCGATTTGTAGCCTCCGGTAAGCGCAGACTCATCACAAGGCTCTCATGTCTCAGGCCAGGAACGGCGAGTCAGAACGGAGAGCGGCGCACGAGAAGCAGACGGAACCTGGGTAGGGGTGTAAATGAAGAGGTAGCGAAGAGCCCGGGAGTGCTCAGGTGAGCCTCTGTATGCTCGCAAATGGTGCGCGCGCGGCCGGAGCGAGTCGGCTGGCGACCATACCAGCAACAGCTACCTCACGCACTCTCTCGTACCGCAGTGTTTGCCCGGTCACAGGCGGATGACGTCTGCGGCACCGGACGGACGCGCACGCACGGCGCAGTGAGCGGCTGCAGCGGAGACGGGCGTGGAGGTGGATATGTGGATATGGCCTTGTCAGGCCACGCGGTATGATAGACAACGGCGGTCTGTCGCTTGCGCATGTGGTTATTGCGTGCATGACAGTGGTCGGTCTGCTCGATCAATGCTCCGCACGACACCTGTGCCTTGGCAGTATTATTACTTGCATCCTCCACCTGACATACGCAGACGCCGCGCAGGATGCTCGACGCGAAGGCCGAAGCAGACTATTGACTCTGCCCGCCGCCCTCCGCGGCAGCGCCGCCTCAGCCTCGCCGTGGCGCCCTAGCCGGCGCCGTTACGACAGGAATAGCTCTGCCGAGGCATCCGAGCCATGGGAGCCGAAGGCGGAGGACTGAGAATGGTTTGTCCTTCTTGGTGACACCTCTGGCCTGAGCGACTGCCGGCTCGTGTAGGAGAATCATATCCAATGATGCATGACGGCTGCGATCCTTCCAAAGGGCTGCATGCTTTCGGTTTCAACAACTCACAGCATACCTGGGCTACTGCTTCACGCCGTGGTAGCGATATTCGACTGCGCTGCACAGCTGAACACTCACAATGATGACTCGAAAGCAAGTCTGCGCTCATGCCCGCTTCACACGATTCACACCATCGCAGCCGAATGTCTACTTATATTAGGTGCGAATAGGCGCCCAACCATGACATGTCTAGACTAATGCACCGTAATCCATTATTGTTCCATCACACCGTCTCACGCGCGTGAATCTCGACGCCTCGCGCCACAACCATGACCTCTATCAGCCCGCAAGTATCCGTTGTCCCCTCGGCAGCCCTACCAAGTCAGCCATGGACCGCTGCCCTGCATTCCATGATCATCTCATCCTTCAAGCGAAAGGACATCGAGGCTTTTCCGCCCTCTTGGACTCGCCTCCATCCAAACCCATCTATCGGCATCGAGCGCTTGGCGGGGGAACTCGGAGCTGACGGCTATCTCGCCGTTCTACTATCTGACGGCACCCCTCTAGCTTGCGGCGGCCTTCTACCGTTCAGAGGCAATGACTGGATCAACAAAGAGAAGAGCGCTGAGGTCGAACAGGGTGTGACCGCACCTTCTCCTGCTGTCTCCGGTTCACCGCCACCGCCGCGAAACGCAGCCGTGGAATGGGAAATCTGCTGCTTCTGTGTCGACCAAGCACACCGGAGACAAGGACTGAGTAAGCTTCTGCTTGATGCCATGTCGGAAGCGGCCGCTGCGAGAGGTGGCTCGAGGCTTTTTGTCAATTACTCACAAATAGAGACGGGAGATTTCTGGCCGCGCTCGGGCTTTGAGCCCGTCCCAGACGCTACGAGTGTTCTCAAGAAGGGCTTCACGCATACGGTCGGAATGGAGAGGTTGAGGGAAGACATCCACTTCCAGATCGCCTTCAAAATTTTATGACCTGATTCCCAGACAATCGCAAGTCTTTAGAGTAAACTTGCTATGCTCTATGGCCAATCTGGCCAGGAATACCATGTTATCTCAATTCCACACGCTGGCGATCGTTACTTACTGCGGACCTGTGAGGAAACTAGTATTGGATCGACGTGCCAGACTTTCATACGTTACTGGACTGTCACTCTTATATACAACCCTTAGATCATGCTCGTTACTTGGGACACTCGAAAATCACCGCACCGTCATGCGCAATAGTCAACCCTGCCCAGCTCGCCAGACCACGAGTAATGCACCACATCGACAAGCCGCCTTAGAGTCTGTGGGTGTAATACCACCCTAACGGCATCCGCCATCCATTTGATGTGGGTCTCAGGAGTCCGTCGGTGGTCGGAATAACGAAGCTGAAGACCCTTCCTCCTCATGTTGATGTTAGGCCCCTCTTCGCCAAGAGTAACATACGACTCAAGAGCCGTCAGAAGCGCTTCGTACCCACCGCTGTCTTCGGACTTGTAATGACATATTGGATCTTCGCCCGATGCGTGCGTGCCGTGGAACGTCTCGAACAACTTGTGTCCAGAGCTCATCAACATCCAATTGCAAAAGCACAAAACGAGGAGGGCGAAAATACCAACACGCAAGACCGAGTTCGCGGCAGATCCAATGCGTTTGCACAGTGGGCCGTCGAGGTTGAGGCAGCTGCACGGGCATCCTCGGACTTCAAGAAGGACAACAGTGTCGCGTTGATTTCTCGACGTATCGCCACGGAAGCCGATGAGATTGATTGTTTTCCGCACATGAACTGCTCCGAGGCTTTGATGTATAACCAAACCAATTGCTAGTCTGGGCAGATGAACCGGAATCTGTTAGCGCGTCTTGATCATTACAGTGTTCAGCAGGACTGCAGTAGAAACTCTTTTCAGCCTTGAGGTTGGTTCGCCATCGAGATCCTTCGAAGTCAAGTGTTCGTGATGACGAGGGAAACGTAAGTCCCATTGATCTTCTGGGACGTCAACTTCCGAGAGCGCAAAAAACTAGGGTCCTGACTCCACATGCTGTCTCTATAGCAAAGTCAATCGCACCTACTATAGCGATGCTAAGGCATTCCGTTGCCTTCAATGTGGCCACACGTGGAAGAAGCATCTGTACAGAGAGGTGATGGCGTGAGTTCGCTACCCCAGCCGTCCACTTCTTTGGCTGTTGACACCTTGATGTGCCTACTATTGCTGTAACAAAATGGTAAGCAGCTCCATCAAGACTTCAAGTCACACAAGGGAGCGAATGGACAGGAAATTGTCTAATAAAAGTAGCTTTCAGATATCATCACCGTAAGTAGATTGTAAGCAAATTTTATGGGCAATGCTGATCTTGGTGCCACGAATCGAACTAATTGCTTTCTTGCGAGACAAGGATTGCATGCTGTGCCAGCTTTGAGGTCATCGTAATGCGGTACGCCTCGCCAAAACCTACCTTACCTGAGGCTCGCTCTCGTCTGACCTCTGCGCGCTTTGCTTTTGAATGTGTCAAATCTCAAACCCTGCAGTGCCGTCGGTGATCTCTCTGTTGCTCTCTTACATTACAGACAAATTTTCATCAGACTAAAGGAACGTGGCGGCCGCACCACAATCAAGAAGCCGGAGACGAAGCTCGTAGACGGTGTAGCGGCACAGGTAGTGTGAGCTGACTGCATTTTCGCTTGTGTCATGATGGCGAAGCGTCATTTTTCTCACGACGATACATGGCATTGGGAACCCACTCTGGCCTATGCAATTTCAATGTCACCATAGCTCATCGGGCGATACTGAAATATGAGGCGCAACTGTAGGATGTGTGGCAGAGCAGGCTGTTAGGAAACAGAAACAATAACAATATGAGCATCGAGAATCTGGGACTTCCATCGGCGACCTATCCTACTTCGACCACCTACAAAAACCACGTCAAGCTCAGCGGATTGAAGCCCGATACCAACTATTATTATCAACCAGAATGTAGCAACTCAACCACGCCGCTCACGTTTGTCACGAGCCGTGCTGCTGGAGATCACACTCCATTCACTGCTGCTGTGGTTGTCGACTTGGGCACGATGGGCTCTCTCGTGCTCTCGACATCAGCAGGAACAGGGGACGCGATCCCTCTGAGGCTCGGTGAGAACAATAGCATCGAGTCTCTTAGAAGCATGCTTCAAGGATTTGGCTTTCTCTGGCACCGTTAAGCATGATACACTCAGCATTTCCATGGCCCTCGTTCGCTGACAACAATTAGCCGAAGACATCGCCTACGCCGACTTCTGGCTCAAGGAGTCCATCCAAGGCTATTTGCCCAATGTCACTGTTGCAGATGGTGTCCAAACTTACGAGCGGACTCTCAACGCCTTTTATGACGAGATGACTCCCATCACTTCCACCAAGCCGTACATGGTGGGCCCTGACAATCATGAGGCTAATCCCCGACAATGGTGGCACGACTGACTCGACTCACAATACTCCCTACACCGACAGCATCTGCGTGCCTAAGCGAATAAACTTCACCGGTTACCGCAACCACTTCCGAATGCCCTCCGCGGAGAGTAACGGTCTCGGCAATTTCTTGTATTCCTCTATCACGGTATGACACGCTTCATCCAGCTTAACATCTAGACAGATCTCGGCCACGGCTTCGTTGGTTGCTCTGAACATGAAGACTCTGGCCGATTTGGCTCCAAATTGAACTAGCAGACCACTTAGCTTGCTCAAGACCTTGCACTCGTCGACAGGTCGAAGACACCGTGGATTATGGTTTCTGGGCATCGGCCGTGGAACATGTCCGCCAAGAACAAATCGAGCTTCGTGTGCCTCGATTGCCAGGACATTTTTGAGCCTCTCTTCCTCAATGATTCCGTGGATCTCGTGCCTTTAGGTCATGTTCACGCCTATGAACGCAACGCGCCGCTTCACAACTACCAAGTGGACGTGAACGAGCTGGACAACCCGAGTTATCCTTGGTACATGACCAACGGTGCTGCAGGTCATTACGATGGGCTGGATTCGCTTGTGAAGTCTTTGAAGCATTTTTCTCGGTTCGCGCTCGACACAGTATACGGCTGGTCGCGCCTTACGTTTCACAACGCTACCCATCTTACCCATGAATTCATAGCTAGCGGGAATGGAAGCGTTCTTGGTACCGCGACGCTAAGGAAGGACCACTCGCAGCTCCAGAACTGGTATTCTGAGTGTCGAGAGATTTCTCATGTCAAGGTGCTCGCATGGATGGCTCATAGAAGCAGTAATGAATCATGTCAGTGTTACGCGATACTGATAAGAACAGCAAGAGTCAAGGATATAACGTATTTAGATATGTATACTGAGAACGGGTGAATCGAGCGAGTTCCTCTGACACATTTCGAAGATATCCATGTCTGAGTGGTTTGTGGAAAAATGCAACACCCATGGACACAGCGACTTAGGCCCGTAGCTCAGCGCCATCAGAGCGATTCTCACCACCCAGATTCTGAAGGGACCGCAGTTTCACCGACAGTAATACAGCTGCGCAGCCTACAAGTAGCCACCAGCTTTGCGACGATCATTCTGCATTCTACCAGATGGAGTTTGTTCAGACTGAGTGATGCAGGCGCTGAGTTGCCTGCGCTAGTAGATCGTGCAGGAATTCGACATCCCCGATCTGATGTACAGTGTGCTTGAGAGTTTCATAATCTCTGCGACATCCCCTTGGCAGCCTCGACATCGAATTCATAGATCCGCATGCGTGTCAAGATCTCGCTATTTCTTAACGGCTGTAGCCTGTTGCTTGACTTTGTGGTACCACCAAATCCAGGCCGCTACGACAATGAGCGTGAGGCAGACCGTGATTACCCAGAATACCCAGAAGGACATCGCGACTACAAGTTGGCCATTGCTCACTTCAAAGAAGGGGGTGCTGAAGAGCGTTGCAATGCCCGTCATGGGCAAGAAGACCAACGTCAGCAGTGCGATCGCTTTCATGGCGTTGCTGTCGTGCTTCAAAAGCCGGCTGTCTCGCTGGTTGACAAGATTAAAGGATAGGCTAATGACGTTTGCAATTCGCTTGTCAAGACTCGAAAGCCTCAGCTGGGTCGAGCGGAAAGCCGAGGATTGGTACTGAAGCTGTGAGATGGCGGCTTGCGTCAAGGGGTTGGCGTCCGTACGGTGTGAAGGATCTTGAAGGTGCGAAAGAACCATTTCCATCTCAAGCACCGCAGCAGTAGCAGCTTCGTTTAGATATATGGCATGCTTTGCAATCTCGTGTAGCTTGGCAAAGTCCATCGACCACCGCCAGTCCACGCCGGAAAGCTCTGTGCGGGCGCGATCTAAGGTCGCCCTCTCTAGTGGACGGAACCAAGTCGCAAGGGTCCAAGCTGCTTTGTCAAGCAAAAAGAAGCACTGTTCGAAAACCAGGGCAAAGAGAATGTAAGGCTCTTGCACCGCGTCCATCCAGGCGTGAGCTTTCAACAGACGCTCGAAGCGCTCTTGGACCGACTGAGGAGCGCCGAAGCACAGCATCGTCACGCATGTTGACTTGTCATTGCGGTTGCGTGTGTGGATGAGCGTGATACATTTGATCCACAGGAAGTTGTCATAAAATGTGAGCTCACGTTCATCTCGATTGCCAGGATGAGACAAGACATCTTTGCACAGGAAGCGTGTCCATGCCACATGAACGTCGGGGTCCTTCAGACCTTGCCTTCTTCCGAATGAGTACGCGGGACTAGTAAAGTACTCGGAGGTGAGCGAAGAAGGTACGTCGTAGTACTGAAAGACGGCCTGAAAAGCTCTTTGTTCACCCCAACATCCCGAGGTCGGCTGGGACGGCGCGAAAACAATCCTCAGGTTGCAATTGACGTCTGTGGCCCGCGCACAAAGCTGCTCGGCCGAAGAGACTGAAGAATCGGCGTAACCGCCAATGTCGTCCGAGAACCACTCGAGAACCCGGAGGTGGATGGCTTCTGTCGACGAGCTCCTTGGGATTGGGCTGAAGAATCGTTCGAAATGGCTGGAATCCTCAAGGAGAGCGGACATGACTTCGACGAAAGGAGCAGCCTGGGAGCTGGCGCATCTCGTTCCATTACTTGCACTGCGATGGAATGCTCCACCGACAGCGCATCTGCAGGACTGGTGTCAGCTAGTCCAGCTCGCTTCTGCGGCTGAAGACGCCTCCAACGGCAATGGTGGGCGTGCGGGTACGCAGATGCAGCGCTAAGATACGATAAGATAAGATATCTCGCACACAGAAGGGCGGGAAGATCTTTGCTGCCTGAGGCTGCACGTGGCCTCCATTCCCGAGCAGCTGGCCAGGTGCGAGTGACGGCATCAGCGCCCGCAGCTCCGTCCGTCCCACGCCAGGCGCATGCGTCCGCCGCCTTCTCTGTGCTTCTGCGTGTCACCACCACCCTGCCCTCACTTGCATCCACCTTCGCCATACCGAACCGCATCGCAACCACCTGGCCAGCATTCACTGCGCTGAGCTCTCTTGGTGTCATACATCGACTTGCTCCGACAAAGCACTCTCACGCAACACTCACAGCACCACCACCGATCTGGCCAAGATGGCCGACGAGAACGCTACCAGCGACCAGCAAATCACCTTCACAGTCAAGTCCTCCTCCGACCAGAAACATGCTGTCACAGTCCCCCTCTCGATGACGGTGGGCGACCTCAAGCAGAAGCTGTCTACCTCCGACTACGCGAACATTCCCGCCGAGAGGCAACGACTCATCTACAGCGGACGTGTCCTCAAGGATCCAGACACCCTGAGCGCTTGCAAGATCAAGGAAGGAAACACAGTACATCTCGTCAAGGGTGCCGAGAGCAACCAGCGACAGAACCCTGCGAACCAAGGTGGCTCGGCGGTGCCACCTGGCGCCGGCGGCAGCCCTGCAGGCAACGTTCCTCAGAACATCCAAGCCGGCACCGGCGCAGGCAACCCTCTGGCGCAACTGACTGGTGCACGTTACGCCGGCTTCCACGGTCTTCCTGGTGCAGACATGTTCGGTGCCGACGGCGGCATGGGCGCTCCGCCGAACCCCGAGAACATGCTGCGCATGCTCGAAGATCCCAACTTCGCCCAGCAGATGAATGAAGCCATGAACAATCCAGCCGTGATAGACATGCTGCGCAACAACCCTATGATCCGGGACAACCCCATGGCTCGTGCCGCGATCGAGAACCCCGAGCTCAGGCGCATGATGATGAACCCGGATATGATCAGGATGCAGATGCAGATGCAGAGATCGGTGGGAGGCGGAGCAGGTGGTACAGGAAGTTTCCCAATGCCAGGACAGACAGATAACACCCCGGCGGCGGAAAACAACGGCAGCAACACGTCAGAGGGCCAGACTGGCCGCACAGACGCACCACCGAATCCTTTCGGCGGTGCGGGTGGTGCGAATCCGTTCGCAGCACTCTTCCCTGGTGCTGGAGCTGGAGCGGGAGCTGGACTCGGTGCAGGCGCAGGCGCGGGTACCACACCAGGTCAAAATGCTGGATCCGAAGGCGCTCAACAAACTCCTCCCAATCCATTCGCCAGCATATTTGGTGGTGGTGCGCAGGGCCAAGGCCAAGGCCAGCAGAACAACCCCTTTCAAGCTGCTGCGCAACAGCTCATGCAGAATCCCCAAATGATGCAACAAATGATGCAGATGATGGGAGGCGGCGGGGCAGGGGGAGCAGGCGAAGCCGGGTTCAACCCTTTCGCGGGCATGGGTGGTATGGGTGGTATGGGCGGCCAAGGCGAGCAGGCTGCTGCACCAGACAACACGCCTCCCGAAGAGAGATATGCGGCGCAGTTACAGCAGCTCAACGACATGGGTTTCTACGAGTTCGAGCGCAACGTCCAAGCCCTGAGACGCAGTGGCGGCAGCGTGCAAGGCGCAGTGGAGTACCTTCTTAGCGGTTAAAAAGCCGTGGTAACACGCCAAACAAGTACCGACACTGGAGTGCCGGCAAACCGCTTCTTGCGATTGGAGCTAAGAAAAAGTGCTCAGACCTAAGAACTGGGCGCTACTAATTCATTCAACTTCGTCCAGTCCAGCACAGTTCGCTCGTGACAGCTTGGCGATGGGATCACATGGAACAAAGCGATGCCTGAGCTTACGGACAACTGACAGACCACACATGAGCGCGATATGCATAACAGGCATGGCAGACAGGCGAGTCTGCTGTAAATTTGAACGATCATACGAATACAAGACCAATCACGTGTCAAACATCAGTTTCTTGCGAAATGCCATCCTCACCATCCGACCTCACTTTGTATTTGTCCGCAATCCCTTTGTCTTTATCTTTCATCCTTGCCACATTGCATTGTCTTGATACCGCCCGATGACGTTGTCTCATCTCCGAGCTCAAAGGCCGCAATCTTCTTTGTTCGAGCTGAGTACCTTTGCAAAATGCTGTTCACTCGCTAGGGGAACAAGTCTCGAATTTCTTCAGCTTCGCTGCAGCACAATTGACCAGGTTTGAAACCTCCCACACGATTTCACGAGACATTTGCTGAACACTGCTGGGCGGTGAAGTTCCCTTAGTCGACTTCGAATCACGAGCAACCGCTGTTTCTTTGATTTGTCCAAGCAGCACTCATGGTTTCTTCAGACTATACCGTCTCCTCCGCGGCGCAGCTGATGGGCCGCACGCGGGTCTCAGAGAGCACGTCCAACTCTAACATTAGATCAGCCACATCGCGCAGTCTCAAGGATGACGGTAGCCCACCGCCCGCGAGGCCTCTGCCACCGCTGCCTGTCACAACGGCATCTCCAATCGCCTTGAGATCCAAGAAAGGAGCCCAGCATAAGTATCTGGCGAAGATGAAGCTCAAGATCCCGTCGACTGTCAATGGAACAGAGGTCAGAACGATAGATGGTCATAAAGAAGAGCCTGAATTCTTCGATGGACGTATGAGCCAGTACTTCGAATACATCACACCGCCGATTTCTCATCTTGCTAGGAGCGAGCGTCGTCGCGAGAAGGACTCCTCGTCCCATACACCAACGAGCTCTGGCGGCTCCAGTGCCGACATCTACTTCTCGCCCATCGATGCCACGCAGAGTTCTGTCTTTCTGTCTAGTCCGCAGCCCACTCCGCCATTCACTCCTGCCGCGGAGTCGGATGGCAAGGGCGATGTTGGTGAGAGGTTGAAGGCTTTGACGTTCCAAGAGCCTTTGAAGGTCGGCATGGCGACTCCGAAAAGAGGAATATCGAACAAGCGCAAAGTAAGCCTGACCCTCGCCCAAGTGGACCGCCTGACTACAGCTCTTGCAGCGACTCCGCTGGTGCAGAAGCACGTCCGCAGAGCATATTTTGACGAGCGTCCCAGCAATATGACACTTGAGAATGCGAGCAGCAGTACGTCGTCGAGCAATCTCGAGGGCCGGCATCTTGCTTCAACAACGGACCTACTGACCACAGTAGATCCCAGCACCTTGGCGCTCATCGACGCAACCATCGCCGGTTGCCCAGTCATCCAGTCCTCCACACCATCCCTTCCACCGGGCCACTGTACCCACCTCACCATACCGTACAGTGTATCATACACAAGCAAGCTCCGCATCTCCCCAGCAGAAAGCACGATCGCGCCCGAAAGCAGAATCACCCTGCAAACACTACGCTCAGGCTTCGACCGCAAAACAGGCGCAAAAGCCCTGACCCTGCTCGTAGAGACCGACCTGACGCACCAATTCCAGTACGCCGCGCTAGCAGAGTTCGCGCGAGGGCAAGACTGCACGCTCGACGACATCGAGATCCTCACACCCGTCCCTACCACACCATCAGCAGAGTCCGAATGCAGCCCCAGCATCGACTGGGCCAACCTGGACGGCGACGAAGAGCCGACAGCTCCCTGCTCAGGCACAAAACCCACACTCCCAACCCTCACCACCAACACCTGCACGCCCATAACCCACTCCCTCCTCTCCCTCCTCTCCGCCCGCCAAACCGTCAACAGCACTTTCATGCTCCTTCAGCCCTCCCGCTTCGACGCCTCCGGCTTCCTGGCCGGCGTCAAGATCCCGCTCGTCTCTGGCGAGATGAGAGAGAAGTTCGCAGCGATGGATGCCAAGGCCGCGTTCGGCGGGCGGAAGCTGAGGGAAGCGGTCATAGCGACTGTCACTGGGATGCCTGAGTTTGCGGCTGGAGGGGAATTTGAGACGGCTGTGGGAGATGGGTTGAAAGTTAGGTGTGCCCCGGTTTGGGGGTGTGGGGTTGGCGGCGGGGAGCAGGAGGGCTGGGTTTGTGTTTTGGACTTCGCTACGATGTGAGGGATTGAAAATTGAGGACGTGATCTAGTTTTCAATTGTTTTTTTATTCATTGTATCTCATCTGCATCATGCCAACCCAACCTAGCACCTTTCTATCCAAGCCGCATTCAGTCATAGACTCCCACCCCGCCCCACAAGCCTTGAACGCCTCGCTTGGTTCGAATCGACATTTATCATAGCTCTTTCATGAAACACGCTACCACTTCATAACTTCACTTCTCACCCTCATCCATGCTCTGGATCATGACCTTGATGCCACCCTGCTTCGCATCGCTGGCAACCTTAAAAGCCTCAATGGCATCTTCTAGCTTGAACCTGTGCGTGACCAGCTTGCTCAGGTCCACGACGCCACCGTTCAACAGCCTGATAGCCCTAGGCCAGGTGTTCGCGTAGCGGTACTGGAACTGAAGGTCTACCTCGCGAGTGCTCAAGCGCATGAACGGAATCTTGATCTCGGGCCTTCCGACGCCGATGACGAAGACCTTGCCGCCGAACTTGGCGGCGTGAATGGCGCCGGAGATGGAAGACTCGACGCCGGTGCACTCCATGGCGACGGCGGGCTCGACGCCGTCGGCGAGCTTGACGACCTTCTCGGCGAACTGCTCGGGCGAGTCGCCGAACTCGACCTTGAGGGTGCGGACGCTGGGGCAGAATTCTTTGGCGAACGCCAAGCGGCCCTCGTCGATGTCGGTGATGACGATGGGCTCCGCGCCGGCAGCCTTGACGCAAGCGAGAGTGACGAGACCGATCGGGCCGGCGCCGCAGACCAGCACGCTGTCGCCGAGAGTGATGTTGGCACGCTGCATGCCGGCGAGGGCAACGCTCAGCGGCTCGAGCAGGGCGCCGTCCTCGTAGCTCATGTCGCCGATCTTGTGGCACCAGACGGCGGGGTGGTTGACATAGCGGCGGAGAAGACCCGGGACGGGCGGGGTGGAGCGGAAAGCGACGTCCTCGCAGCCGTTGTACTTGCCGGTCAAGCAGGGCTCGCACTCGCCGCAGATGATGTTGGGCTCGACGGCAACGCGGTCGCCGATGTTGTGGGAGGTGACGGAGGGGTGCTTGGCGACGACGACGCCGGCGGACTCGTGGCCGAGGACATGGGTGTCTTCGACGATCATGGGGCCGATGGCGCCGTGCTTCCAGAAGTGGACATCGGAGCTGTTGAGAGAGTTGTTAAGGAATTGTTCTGTGAAGATACGGAGGGCGATTCTAGGCAGTGTGTTCATACCCGCAGATTCCGGTGCTCTTGATCGCGACTGTGATCTCGCCCTCCTTCAGAGCCTCGCCCTTCTCGACCTCTTGCTGGCTAGGCTCGGCCTCGGCGACCCAGAGGTCGTGGGCGGGGTTGGTGTAGACGCCGATGTTGGCCTTTGAAGGCGCGATGGTGGTGGTTGTGGTGGTCGACATGGTGTGTATGCGGAGGGATATCACGTCGAGGGGAGGGAGGAGGGAGAGGAGGTGGGAGGAATGGTGTATGTCGGTGGAAAAGAAGTCGGGCGCGATGCGGTAGAAGAATGATCGCCAGGGCCCTTCTGGCGGAGCGTCATGCCCACATTCTCGGGCCAACCGTGGGACAGAGTGCGAGAGGGCGCTGGCAGCGGACGGTCCGAGGCATCGTGGTGGACTGGGCGGCGAGCGAGTCCACCGTGCATGGATTCCGCGCCAGTCAGGAGGGCGAGGCAATGGGTCAAGCTTCTGCGCGCTCGTGGCCAATTTATCCGGCGGGTTGGCGGGCGTGGGCGTGTCGTCGTCGCGGGGCCTGCGTGGTGGGGCGCGGGGCTGGCGTTGCGTGGTGGGGTGTCGGGAGGTGGAGGGGCTGCCTGCCAGTTGAACCTCAGGCTGTGAAAGTCAAGCCGGTAGTGAGTGCTTCCTCAGGCTGTGGAAGGTTCAAGCCTAACGACAAGGCCAGCCAGTGGTACCTCAGGCAGCGGAATTGCTGCTGACTCTCGGCTTCGGCGCATGTCCTGCCGCACTCTCTGCGCCTCGCCTCCGGGTATGCGACAGACTCTAAAGATCGCTGCTCTTCCTCTTCAGCCTGCGACTCCGAACTCTATATGCGACACCTGCTCGTCTGGAATTCTATTTCCCTTTCGACATGTCACGTTGCCATCTCGATGACCGCCAGGCCCTACCTCGGCCGGTCTCTGAACGGCGAGTTGTGTCTCCGGCCTGAAGGGCTGGAAGGCCGCCGCTTGACGGGCACCGATACATACACCCGGATCTCCACATACTCCCACCGCAGGAGACTACCGCCGGGGAACGAATGTCAGGAGGCAAGTTTTCGAGGCAATATTGTCCATGTTCTACGTGGCCCATCACGGAAATCGCTGCGCAACGTTCTCCAGCCAAGTCAAACGCCGAAGCTCTTCGGCGTGAGTCCACCAGCGTCACGGACAATTCGATGCATTTCTCTCGAATGCTTCTCAATGCGAACCCAATCAATCTGATCGTCGCGATCTGGCCTTGTGAGCAAGTCGCAGCACCAGCATCAGTCATTTTCTAAGCCTGCCGTCTACAAAATCATGTTCGGCGCCCGAATCCCGCCCGCTTCCTGAAAGTCGCCGCCCGGAAGATTGCGGCATTCGAAAGATGACACGAGACTCATCATACTGTCTTTGAGTACCATGTAGACAAACTCCCAGTCTGGAAAACGAATGATTTTCTGGCATCCACTCAAAGACGCGACGACTTCTGCTTCGCAGGCTTGTCCATGTCCACCTTCAGAACCGTATCTAATCTAGAGAAGGTGTAGTAGAATCCCTGCAGCGGACTTGTCAGCCGACAACGGATCAAAAAGCACAACTCGCAAGACATACTTGCATCGAGATGATCTCCACAATTTCTCGGTCTGAGAAGGCGTTCCTCATTTTTCCCAATAGATCATCGCTAACCTCGCCCGTGTCAATGACTGATTCCAGGAACTGCAGGAACAGAATTTCCGTGTCTGTGAAGCCAGCCTTCACATTGGAGAAGTATCCGGTCGTTTTGCCCGCATCTGCAAGCGACTGGCGCTGCTCGTCAGTGACGCCCACTTTCGCAGACAGCGCAACATGATGAGTCCATTCGTAAGTCGAACCGAATTTGGCTGTGGTGAGAAGGACGAGGAGCTCTCCATTCTTCTTGCTGAGCGCAAGCCGCGAAAACTGTACACCTCCGACGGCTCCCCAGTGCTTGACTGTCGCACTACTGTGAGACAGCAGCTTCAAGATGTTAGGGATAGGCTTGCCAGCGCTCGCAGAGTCCTTGTCATTGGTAGTCGGATACGGAATGCGTGCCATGATCCTCTTTTCATAACCTTACAGACCTTCAACGAAGAAATGAGTGACCGTACACTATCTGAATCATGGACTTTCGAACTCCATGCCTCTCAGAACATCTCTCGTTCATCCCGAGGTTACTACCAGAGCGCACAAGCCTCGGCACGAAAGTTACTTAACGCGCCGAAAGCGTGCCGAAGCGAGGCAGCAACCTTACCCTAATCCCCACCGTCCTTCGCCCATCGTTGTATTTTGAGGTATTCAATATGAATAATTACCGATCTTCACAGTCCCCAAAGGTCGTTTTTGTAAGATCACCCCCACCGTGATTGCTGCGTGGGTACTGGAGAGCAACACAGGCGAACTACGTCTACCTTGAAGGTCTCGACCGATATATGACCGCAAGTCGTAACATTCCCTCATCTGATGGACATGCCATCATCTTGGGTCTTTGCGTTTGTCTACGCGAGCGCCCTTTGTTGCACCGTAATTCGTCGTCCGGAAAGAATACAGGAAGCGTACGGCGAGAGCTATCACTAGTGCTGCGAGGATGAACCCAAAGAAGTCGCTGCTGGGAGTCATGCTAGTACTCCACCGAGGCTCTGTCAGGAGAGTGTCTTGTGGAGTTCCAGGTGATGCTGACGAAGTCGCTGTGATCGCTCCAGTCTTCGCTGGGTGGGTTGGGCGACTTGTCGCTACAGTGGCGAGGTGTGGGTGGGTATACAACCCTCCCGGAGGCGTCAATGTGAGATGGATGCCGACGGTCTCCAATTGGGAAGGCGAAGGTAACTCTGAGTTTCTCACGACCTGATAAAGGTTCTGCGGGCCCGGTGTATTTGTGTAAGTGGTGGTGTACCTTAGGGTCTTTGTCGATACCATGTTCACTTCCCAGGCGTAGTCGAAAACGACCGTTGCGGTGCAGAGCTCAGCTGGTCTCGCCATGTCTTCGAATGCGATATCTTGCGATATCGGTTATGTGGTGGCTTGCTTGAGTTTTGTAATGGTGCGAACCTTCAAAACAAGTAGGTTAAAATGTCCACTGGGCCGACAATCGGAGCAAAGAAAACACCCTGAAGACAATACGCAACATTCCGAGCACGTGGCATGAGCGTGCTGCCCTCATGGTAAAAACCACCTAACAGTGCCACGTACCGATAGGCTCAGGTTGTTGGGCCGGCTCGTTATCAAGCATTGATTGGAAGGATGGGCGCTTCAAGGATCTGGCGCGGCACAAGGATCCAAAGACCAGCCACATTATCCGAGCCCAATCGTCTGCAAGTCTGCAGTCGCACAGCGCCTTATCCCTTATACTTAGCCTACTTAGGTATGTATAAAGTTCGACCTGCTCAAGCGCACCGGTGACTGCTCTACAGAATCTATGGGCGCCCAGTCAAGATGGCTTCTTCGCGACAGCAGATGCCCGGCGAAGACGACACTGAGTCCTAGTCAAGAGCACAAACGGGTGCGCACAGCCGTGCTCAGATGGACCCTTGTCAAAACAGCGGCGGCAGACGGTGGGAGTGGCCAGCTGCGGTCGGGATCGTCAAGCGCCAGCGACCGGTGAGACGTTTTCCCACCTCGCTTGGTCCCGCGCCGCACAGCAACCCCTTGATCTGGCGCTTGAAACGGACGAGACGGCCGGACGGTATTAATCCCGACTGCATGCTTCTCAGCAGCATCTCATCTCGCCTGAGCAGGCAATAATCCAGCTGCATCGTTGCCTCACGATGCACCCATCCGTCTGCTGGCCGAGTCCGTTGGATTGCAACCCACGCTGCCTCTCAAAGACATCACCAGTCGATCGATGCGCCATCCACTAAGTCTATGAGAGTACATCCTGTCCTGCAAGAATCCAGCAACATGGCTGCTTTCGCGTAAGTCCTAGCCGTGACCAGGTCTGATATTGGACAACGGCGCCGCTCACCATTCTTGTGCTTCTGAGTGACTGGGGGGGCCTAAGCGAAATCCTTCGATAGGGTCGAGTTATAGATGGTTCGTTCCTCGGCGGCTCTGCTGTGCCGCGCTCGATATCAAGTCATTCCCCTGCTGCAAGATCATCTGTGACAACTACCCCGATATCAAGGTCCACAGTTTGTCCGCGGCTTCAGGTTAGCAGTGACTTTGCGTGACATGGCGTCTTTTGCGCTGCTTCTGTCGTATCTAGCTGTGATACAAGAGGCATCCGGCCGTCTAACGTCTTTGCCAAGTTCCACAACAGGCGCTTCACGACCAGCGACGAGCGGCGTCCATCAGTCAACCACGACCACTCCGGCGACTCTCCTACCTCGAGATGATCCGCCACCTCTGCTTACAAACTCCCTTACATGCGGCTATCTGAACGGCTCGTGGCAATCTGCGGTGACATGTCCAACAGACTTCGCCTGCATCTACTACACGACTCCGATCTCAGCGCCTAACTTCGGATGCTGCTCATCAGGTGTCGGCTGCGACTACGTGTCGGACTGCCTGGACTATGGGGCCAGCGGTAATCCGCACACAGACGTCGGAGTGTATCTGGATATGAACGGAGGCTTTTTCTGGTATGCACGACCGCACCCTGACTGATCCATTCATCACTGGCTAATGACAATTCTTCATTTCTTTAGCGGGTCCGACCAGCCCTACTGTACGACAGTCGAGCTGTATGGGTTGCCTCATTCAGGCGTAGAGCCGTATTCCTTCTACTCTTACGGTTGTCAGTCCGGAAGCCCAGCCACGTACACCGCCTACCAATACACGACCGAGGAGACGACAGAGGAAGCAATTCCCACAAGCACCATCGACATGACTTCAGGGACGACTTCCTCGGCCGCAGATGCAAGCGAAACCTCAAGTGCACGAGAGACAGAGACTACAGTTCTAAGTGCTCCTGTCTCAATCGACCCGAGCTCTCCGACCGTCCAGCAAGGTTCAGTGACCGCCCAAGCAGAAGCCAGCACAATTGCTACATCGGAATCGGCAGGAAGCTCCTCAGGACTGTCAGATGGCGCGCAGATCGGGATAGGAGTTGGCGCAGGCATATTAGGAACAAGCCTGCTTCTCGGCCTTGCATTCTGGTTCTGGAGACGCCGCAGCACTCGGAAAGCGAATCCAAGCGGGCAGCCTAATATCCAAGGCCAAGAGCCTCAACATAACGCGAACGGAGACCATGGCTACTACGACCCGCCGAAAGACGCAACATACTCGACACAAACCGTGAGGAAGCCTGCAGAGTTGGGAGATGACCTTCGGTACCATGAATTGTGGGGAAGCGACGTGCACGAGGTACCTTCGGCACGACGCTGATGTTACACGAAAACGTTGTTGGGCACATCTCCTTTGTTGCTGTCAGATCTTTGGCATCTGTAAGAGACTCAATGAGTTGATCTCTTTGGTCTACGTGCACGTTAATACAGGTCCACAGCGAGAATGAATTCTCTGCACGTCGATAAACACGAGAAGAGAGAGCGTTTGCCAGTACATACACCAGGACCCGCTTCCACGCCTACATGCTCAGCGACGACCGTAAAGCTCGTGCCAGTGACTCGTTCGCTCGTTGCCTGACATCTCCGCGGGTCGCACGTTCCCGCAAATCTCTACTGGGAGCTTTACTTCACTCTTAGTTAGTCTATTGATTCTTGCGCCCTCGCACAGCTGCGCAAGGCTCAGTCGCGGTTTTCGTCGCGAGACGTGTCGTCGTTTACGTATCGCAATGTAAACGAGTGAGCCCAGAACAACCAGACCAGCGGCGGTCACACCAATACCAATGCCAGCCTTCGCACCGCTGGGAAGATCATCTGTTCTTCAAGTGGTTGAACTCAAAGTCATGGTGGTTAGGGGAGCTGCCGTTGCCGCCATGGATACCGTTACTCCCTCCTTGGCTTCCGATGGGGAAGTCGCAGCTGCCGGTAGAGTGATTGCCGTAGATTAATTTGATGAGCTATCCAACGAAATAGAGGTGGATGCGGCAGACCAGCAACGCTGAGGAACTGAAAACATGGTATCCAGAAGGGAAGGTGCCGGCGAATTGAACTTCTCATTCGTGGGGTCGGTGCAAGATGGGCACCCGTCAGAATTTACGCCGCAGCACTGCCAAAGATTTGAGGTAATGTTCCACACGACGTCCTGATGGAACTGAGGCGTGCACCTGCTTGGAAAGTCGGGGCATATACCAGAGCTCGCCGTGCATCCGGAGACTTAGTATCCACTGCCGGCCGTGAGAGATTTTTGGTACGAGCACACCCCGTTGTCGAGGCAGATGTCGCCGTTGGCACAGCACGAGACGACCGAAATTGATTGTGTTGAGATTGCCGAAAGGAGAATCTATGCTATTATGATCCCGATTCTCACCCCACGGGTGGCAATAACAGCGAACAGACATTGAAGATGTGAATCAGCAATACCAGAAAGTAGCTCTCAGAAAAATCACGGCGGGGTATCCAAAGAGCTCTTAGTTGGTACTGATGGAATGGTCTAGTAAAGAGACGTTGATAGTACCTTCAGATTTGGACGCACCAAGCGGGCATGGTCCCCATGCCATTTACGCGCTTGTAAGATCGACGAACCGTCCAACACGCTCTGGATGGTCTAATGCCGCCGGCTATGTCTTCAGCGCGGCCGGCGCTTGCGGAGGCAGCACAAAACAGACAGCCAACATCCTGTTCCATAGTTGAGTACGAGACCGGCGGCGTCGCGGTTGTAAGAATATTCCCAGGCGATGGACTACGATGCTCGCCGGCACTAGATATTCTCTTTCGTACATGATCGCCTGCTGAAGAGCTCCCCGCTCCCCCACGCTTCTCGCTGACCTCGAATGGGAACTCGTCATTTCGGTCGCTTTATAGAGAAAATGCCCAAAGGCGATACATCAAGGTTCTACGAGCAGTGTTGCTTGTCAAGCCCAGAGAGGCGTCTGGGACGGGTCATGGGGAAGCAGATCGCAAGCAGAGACCCCGCCGCAGTACGCTGATGTTTTTTCATGATTCTCAACACATTATTTGAGTGCCGTATAAAGATGTCTGAAGTGTTCATGAGGTCGAGCCGTTGCAGCAAGGAACAGAAGACGGCTGCCACTCGAGTCTGAAGGCCGGCAGATGCGGTTGCCGCAACTGCCGAAAGCTGACGGGCAAACTGTGGAGCGTAACAATCACGGGGCTCCGGATTTCCAAGACTCTGGGGCCGCGACCTCAAACGTAACCACCACCACACTCGGCAGTTGTGAGAGACGCAGAACGCGGAAGCGTCGGCGATTCGGATGCTCGATCTGACAAAGGGTGACGGCGAGATATCATGCTTATTGCACCACTCGCTACTCAAACAGATGGAAAACAAGATACGTTCCCATCAAATGCACGCCGAATACTACTGCCAAACAAGAGAGCCTATAGCCACGAACGCCTATTGCAGCCGCAAGATCAGCCAGGCTAACTTCCAGAGATCGGCACAAAGTAAGCGGCAGCCCTAAATCAACAGCCTCTCATCCTCAAGTGCCGTGGCCTGTCACGCTGCCACGCTGGACGACTCGCACCGCAATCGACACCGAACATGCCGAGTTTGCATCTGCCGTGACCTCGCTCGTGTCAAGCCACGCGAAACTATGCAATGCGGTGTGCCGCAATCCGATAAGCATTTCTGACAGGCGGCATACAATAAGTAGGTACATGTGTGAGCCTCATCCAGTCTCCCTTCTGTCTCACCACCTTATTCCTCCCTTCATCAAATCCCTCCCACCTCGCCAGCCCTATTCAACATGCTGGCCAGCGAGCTCCTCCCGCTCATCCGGGCATACTGGCCCATCATCCTCATCGTGGGTATCGCGGTGCGTCTCGTACAGAACAAATTCAACAAGGGCCTCAACAATTACCCTGGCCATCCTCTGGCCGGCTACACGAATTGGTGGCGATACTTCGATGTGCGTGGTCGGAAAGCGCAATGGACGCACGTCGAGTTGCACCGAAAGTACGGCGACGTCGTGCGCCTGGGCCCGAATGTGCTGTCCTTCGCGGATCCGCGGGCGATAAAAGCCATCTACGGGCTGAACAAGGGCATGACGAAGGTGAGGCTTTCCGTATCCTCCACCGCTTGAAGACCAACGCTTACATAGTCCGACAGTCCGAGTTCTACCCTGTTCAAGCAGCCATCTCAAAAGGCCGCCCAATTTATTCGCTCTTTAGCACGACGGACGAAGGATACCACGCAAAGTACCGACGATGCGTGAACAGCGCCTTCTCGATGTCGTCATTGGTGAACTACGAGCCGTTGGTAGACAGCACAACGGATGTGTTCATCGAGCAGACGCAGAAGCGATTCCTGGAATCTGGCAAGACCTGTGATTTCGCACAGTGGCTGCAGTTCTTTGCCTTCGATGTCATTGGCGACCTGACATGGAGTAAGCGCCTTGGGTTCGTCGAGAAGAACGAGGACGTCGAGGGGATTGTCGAGTTCATCGGTCGGTTCCTCGCGTACGCTGGCCCGGTCGGGCAGATGCCTTTGCTTGACTTGGTATGGCAGAAGAATCCGATCAGACTCGCGCTGGAGCGATGGGGCGTCACGAACAAGATGTTCCCCGTCACACGCTTCGCTCTCAAGCAGTCTGCCGCTCGCGAAAGCGAGATGAGCAAGGTCCGCGAGACCGGCGAGGCAGATGAGTCGAGCGGCAAGGGAGTCGACTTGCTTACGAAGTTCACCCAAGCCCAGCACGACCACCCTGACTTTATGACCGACCAGCAGGTATTGTCATCCTGCAACAGCATGGTGTTCGCTGGCTCCGAGACCACAGCCATCAGTCTGAGCAGCGTCTTCTACAACCTCGTCAAGCACCCCAAAGCCTACAAAAAGCTGATGGAAGAGCTCGACGAAGCCGCGCGGAACGGAACGATCAGCGAAAAGCCGTATCACAAGGTCGGATGGAAGGAAAGCCAGACTCTGCCGTTCCTTGACGCCGTGATCCAAGAATCGTTCCGAATTCATCCAGCACCTGGCCTCATCCTCGAGCGCATCGTCCCGCCTCAGGGAATGGAGATTTGTGGAGAGCAAATTCCTGGTGGAACCATTGTCGGTTGCAACGCCTGGGTTCTGCACCGCCGACCAGAGATTTTCGGCGAAGACGTCGACGACTTCAAGCCTGAGCGCTGGCTTGATGCCCCGCCTGCTCAGCTGAAGGAGATGAAGGCCACTCTGTTCCAATTCGGCGCCGGCGCGCGTACTTGCATCGGCAAGAACATCAGGTAAGTCTCCATAACGTCAGACTTGCCTTCCAGATTGTACTGTTCACTGACAACTCCATCTTTAGCCTCCTCGAAATCTACAAGTTGGTGCCCACATTCCTCCGTAACTTCGAGGTCGAGCTTGAAACACCCGACAGCGAGTGGCAGACCTTCAACGCGTGGTTCGTGCGACAGCTCAACTTCCACACCAAGTTCAGGCCTCGAACCGTACCGGCGGATTCGAGGCGCGATAGTCTAGCTTAGAAACGCCTGTAGCTCTAAATGAAGATGATACTCACAGAGGATGATCTCCGCGATTCAACTCTTTCGTAGCCGCGAAATCCTTGTAGATGTTGATGAGCCTCTTCAGCGGCTTTGTGGTGGCGTCAAAATTCGAGATCGACTCTTGTACCGACACTTCGGCTGTCCACACAGGCACTCTTTGTCGAGATTCTGAACAAATCGTCAGCGTCAAGGTACACATCTTAAATGGCGTTAATTGAATTCTCACCTTCCAATAAGTGTCCGAATAATCGACCGTAATCTCCTCGCCTGCTTCAATTCCTTTACTCACAAGCACGATTCTCTGCGTGCCCATCCACATGAACCGCTCATACTGGCTGTTCGGTTGACACGAATGGTTCACAAACCTAGTATAATTACCCTGCCTCCCTTGCCAGATCTGATAACTCGCGCTCTCCGTCTGGCCCACCATGACGTCCAGATTCGACAAGCCCGACGTGACCTGGCCAACGAACTCGCCGACAGCCGTGCCCCGATCGAAAGGCAAACACGCGACAAGGCCGTTGTTGCGGCCGTTGGGAGTGCGGTACACTTGGACGGGGGCGATGTGCGAGACGGTCTGCGGGTAGAGGTTTGGGAAGCAGGAGCAATTATTTTGCGGCGGGTCGTCGGACTGGCGCTCATGGCAAATTTGGCAGGTGTGTGCGCTTTCCTGGTGGGCGGGGTGGATCACACGGGGGTCGTAGAGGCCCCAGGCGTCTTCGTCGATTTGGCAGGTATCGAGATGGACAAAACTGAAGTCCTTGTCCCATTGCTGGTACGTGATGGAGAGAGGAACGGCTTCGTTGTTTGGCATTCCAATTACGTAGTCGTGCGGATGACCAGTGTATTTGCGCTCGGTGGACGCGCCGACAATGCCGAGAAGGTGTCTCCAGCGAGGGTGAAGAGTATCCGCCGCTACTTCGAATCTGTGCCGCAAAGCGCGCAGAGCTTGGAAAGTCTCCTCGTTGAATGATACGCGGTACTTGCAGAAGCGATAGAGTCCCATGCCAGCGAATACCAGAGCTGCCCAGCCACCAGCCTTTTGGATGTCTTGGTAACCGCGCCAGACACCCATTCGATTGCGCAGTTCTTTCTCCGTCCAATTGAAGTCGAGACAGGCTTCTGAGATAGTACTCTTCTTCGCCTTCTCCTTACTCATAGACACAGACAACTCATGAACGCGGTCGTCGAACAATTGCACCCATTTCGCTTGCACAATTACTTCAAGTGACCTGCAAGTTCGACTGGTTTGAGTAAGTTTGCGAGCGAGGATACTCATCCTGCCAAAAGTACCGCCTCCAGTGAGAGAGCTGTCCCTGGTAGCAAGCTCACTCTCTGTGCTAGTGAGAAGTTTCGGCTGGCCGTTAGACTCGATGGCTTGCCATTGCTCGATGACCTCGGTCGGGTCCATTTTCAGAGACGAGTAGATGCTTTCAAAGACGCCTTTGACGAATTTTTGAAGAGACGACGGCTGGAAGACAGGGTTGTCGCCCACGTTCTTCTTGCGCTGGGGAAAGACGCGGCCAGCACTCTCCAGCCTGCGTGCGGTGTTGCCATTGGAAGCAGACTCCGCGTTGGGATCCACGACCACTCGCAGGCCACCGGTGGCTTTGCGCTTCTTCAACGGAGGTTCATCGCATTGTTCTTCGGGTGTAGGGGCTGGTGTGACCAGGGTCGAGCGCGGTCTGAAGTTGCGTGCTTCAACGGCGTTAGAGACGCCTCCCACGGGCTCCGGTGGCGGCAAAGGCGCTCTATCAAAAGTAGGCGCAGCCAGCTGGATGGTCGTTGTATCCATACGACTGTGAAATTGTCTTAATAGGCTCCCGACATCGACAGAAATGACCTGCACCGTGGGCTCCAGGCCCATACACGAAGCACTTCCAAGGGTAACATTGCAGTCGAGGCGTAATCCATCAACGCTCCCGGAGAAATGTCTTTGGAGCATTTGGCTTATAATAGTCGGCATGCGCTCAGAGATGGAGCCGGCGACCTGGCGCGCGACCTCGTCGACATCGTCGTCGGCCATGGTTTGAAATTACTTTGTCGGGCGGGCCGCGTTCAGCAAGCCTAAAGATCCAGATCTGTCGTAAAGCGCAGATTCAACAGAGAGCGGTGTTAGCAGTCGTTGCTGACACTTTGCATCGGCAGGTCGCCTAAGCGGGTCGATGGCATAGCTGGCGCGCCTGGTGGTAGAGTAGTAGGCGGAGAGCGGATTGGGATGGTCTAGTCCAGCGCTGCGGATCTGCAGTCGGGCGAAAGGCCGAGGTTTGTTGAGTGGGGCTCGAGCACACGTTCCCACCAGGCGCGGAGAGAGTTTCGGCGCAGGCGCTCGTATGTACAAAAGTCGTCATCACGACAGAGTTCACCACTTCCTTGGAAGCGCGATGGTTTTCAATGAGGTGGCGTGAGAGCCTGCGGTAGAACAGGAATGTTGAGTTATCACTCAAAGATGTCACAAATACCCTTCGAAAAAGAAGCATGCAACGGCGTAGCATGAAGGATCACTCTGGTCAGCACGCCCTAAGGACAAAGCTACCGTTAGCTCGATCTTCAGCGATCTCGTGAGGGAAACTCTCTTTGAGCTTTGGTACATGCACCTCTATTGGATAATAAATAGCAGTAGCCTGTCTGGTGGGTCCTTGAAAGCACTTTCAGACGACACGTCGGGTTCTTGCGACTATGCTTGCGGAACGGTGACCTGCGAAGGTTCGAAGAAGATGACAATGGTGAAACTAAAGACGTATCACGCCTGCTATTTGCCAGTTGTTCAATTAGCCGCTCACCCGTGAAGGCTGACATGAAGATGCAGCTACGCCAAGCTCACGTTCCACGCCCTATGGGCTGACAGGACCTCTTTCGGCTATACTTGTGTCTCATGACATATCAACAACTCGGTATTCTGTGGCAAACAGTGCAATCGACCTCAAAATTCCACTATAGAGCTTACATTGTCGGGCTCCTGGCAACAATGGAATCCATCAACCTCCAGAACCGTGTCGCCGCCATCTCCGGTCACTGGCAGCCGGAACACGTCCTGACCGTCGACTCTTCACACACTGTCAAAGTCGCCAAAATCCAAGGCTCTTTCATCTGGCACTCGCATCCGGACACCGATGAAGTCTTTTACTGCGTCTCCGGCGGGCCCATGAAGCTCGAATTCAGCACGAAAGCACGCTCGCCACAAGAAGCCGAGAAGCTGGGCGTGGATCAGACGGTTGAACTGAAAGTTGGGGATATGTTCAAGGTGCCGAGGGCGATGCAGCATCGGCCTGTGGCGGAGGAGGAGACAGGGATCATGATGATTGAGAAAGTCGGGACTGTAAATACAGGGGATCAAGAGGGGCATGAAAGAACGTCCAAGTTGAAGGGGGATGAAGTGTAGCCTTACTAATATCATGCTGTACATTGAGGCTTGCAGTGCTCTCAATGCTTGAATTTTGTCTTTGCATGCTGGCAATCGGCCCAGGATCAGTTCCGTCTTCGGCGCTCGTCTTCTCGAGGATCATCACGCCGTGACCGGTCGTGTCCATTCCGACGTTCGGGCTCCCTTTCAGCAGACCGTTCATGCCTTGATCTTCGCTCGTCATCTTTCCTTCGAGTATAATGCTCGTCTTCGGAATCGTCACGTCTTGATCTCCGATGATCCTTGCCGCGGCCATCAACATCCTCCTCCCTGTGTGAGCGGTGCTTTTCCCGCCTCTCGTCCCCATCTTCTGTGCGTCGCGATCGATGTCCTTCCTTCCAATCACTGTCCTTCTCCCTCTCTCTTCTCGTCCGATGTCTCTCTCTCCGCTCCTCATTCTCGGAATCATGCCTCCGCGACCGATGATGTCTCCTCTTCCTCTCTCCATTCCTCTCCCTACCGCTGCCCTCCTTCTTCGAAACCTCCAGCCTCTTCAACGCGTCTGCGACCTCCTCCTTCTTCTCCTTGATTAGGAACTCTTTCATAGGATCGTCATCATCATGCTCCTTCAATAGATTCGCCAGCTCCATCTCCTCCCTAACCATCGGCCTGCTCTCCTCCTCATCGCTCCCGCTCTCACTCCTACTCCTCCGCCTCCTCTTCCTCCTCCCCTCACCTTCCCTGTCAGTATCATCCGCAGCCTCAACCCCAACATCATCCTCCATCCCCTCTCCCTCCACCTCGCCCTCTTTCAACTTATACCGACAATGATCCACCGCAAGCACCCTCCCCAACACGCCCGCGCCACTCAAATTATCCACCGCCAGATCACAGCTCCTCTGATCCTCATACTTCAAAAACGCAAACCCCCTGCTCTTGCCCGTCTCCTTGTCCCTGACCAGATTGACGTGCACGGGGTTGCCGTACTGCGAGAAGATGACCAGGACGTCGCCCTCGGAGAGCTCGAAGGGCAGGCCGCCGATGTGGATGTAGGCCGTGTCGCGGTAGTCGGTGTGCCAGGAGGCGGAGGGCGGGATGCATTTTTGGAGCTCGGTTTCGTTGAGGCGGGCGATTTGGCGGGCGGATTGCATTTTGCTTTTGTCTTTCGTGTGGTGTTTGGCAGGTGAGATAGAGTCGTTGGGTCGTCGCTTGTGCGCGAAAGCGCTGCTTGCTGGATTGAGGACCGCGCTCTGGCCTCGCGCTGAGAGGTGTCTGTACAAGTGCTCTTCTCGTGTTCAGGGAGCGCGAAGAATGTAAGAGGTGAGGTATCTGTTGATTGGTCGCCAGACGGGAACCAACGATCAAGCTTCGCGACGGAGCTTCTTCACATGCCGACGGGCGGGCGTCGCTCGAAGCGCATGACTCGCGCGACTTGGGCTTGCGTTTCGAGATGCAAGAGCATGAAGCTGGAACACTTGCGTTGGAGATAGTCAATCGACAGGCGGAGAAAGACGCTCAAAAATGGCCGGACGAAGATCTTAGCATCCCATAAAAAATGATGAGCTAATATTCGGAGTCTCTTCTCCCTCGGGGAATCGGGTGTCTGGATCAACAGGTCAAAGTCGGTTTTCTGTATGAGCATTTGTTCATGACATGCTGTGGATGTCTAGCACTGTCTTTCCAAAGAGAATTGATCAGGATCTTATGCCTGTCGCTCTACAATGCTATACCCTTCAAAACATGAATTACACTCGAAGATTTACAAACAAGACCTCACTCCCACCTGATCGCCTTGCCTCTACCCATGTAACCAATGAACCCTACTTCTCCATCCGCGGAAACGCAGCCCCCCTCCCAGCCCATCACAACCCCATCCAACGTCATCCGCCATCAGCAAAAACGACAGGTTCCATACCAACCCCATCGCTCTACCCTAGCGCATTTTCAATCTGACATCTCGTTGGCCACACAAGAGCGGGCACTAACGGGATGTCAATATTTTGGAGCAAGCAGCAAAGATGTCCGTCGGGGAGGCGGAGGGCGATGGGGGTGGAAAGCGCTTACGAGGTTACGGGAGCGAGATATCACATATTCAGCTGCAGTGTTTGCGATGGTTCGTTATGATGCGTACTGTGTATCCCATTCATTGGATCCTGCTGCGTGGGAGAGTGCTCAGAAGCTACAGAAAGCCGATGAGATCGAGAGGTGTCTGAAGCTTAAGGTAGCCATGGGAATAGACGGCGGTGTTCTACAGCTAGTACAGCGTATGGCCAGGTACCGCTCACTGTGAGCTTTGACTCGCAGTGCTGACGAGGGCGTTGTTAGATGACTGATGCTGCGAGGCGATAACTTCGTCGCCTGTATCAATGTTCGAGACTTGCGTTTTTTGATTGACAGGGGCTCCAAACGAAGCGACCACCGGAGGTAGACTCCGCGGCCTATACTCCAGAATCGTGAGAGTCGTGCTGAATCGGACTTATGGACTGGACAACCATCAAGTCTTCGATCGAAGTCGTCGTCTGACCTGGACGCGTGCGAGCTGGTTTTGCGTTGCATGCAGACAAGTTGGAATTGCAGCACTGGGAAACATTTCACTACTAGTGAGATCAGGACACACCAGCGACAGTAGCAGTGAATCGCCCATAACGGCAGCAATCGCATGGAAAACGCATCGTCACGTCCTGATGAACCGTTCAAAGACGATCTCGGCCTGTCGGCACCGTAGTGAGGTATAGCGAGATGACCACGCTGGAGCGTTACAAGCGTGCCAGCATGCTAAGGTGTCACAGACGAGGATCGGCATGGTCGAGAAGCAAACTGGGGCGTGCGTTTCAACGCTGCTGCTGCTGTTGTGGCACGATGGGCCCTCTCCACGCAGAAGGAATGGCTATGCATGCGAGATCGTATGAAAGCTAACGGTCAAGCAGGGCATGCGGGCTTTGTGACACGACTACTCACCTTCCAGACTGGCCAGCGCCAGAGCGCCTGAATTCTCCGAGCAAGCGGGTCCTGGTGGTCCCAAGACCAAGGCGAGCGTGGTGGCTGCCTTCTGGGCCGGCACGCCTGTTCCTGGATCCCCACGGCGCGCAAGCCAGGCGGCATCTCGATCGCAAGCACGGCGCCCCAGATACGAGAGGTCAGAGACGTCAGCGTGCCGGCAGCCGACTCGAGCAAGGCTTTAGCGTTTATGGGAAGCCCGAATTGGGAGTCGGGGCCCAAGCGTGAAGGCGTTGGAGACGGCGCCTCAGCCGCGCCTGGGACCTTGCAGAAGCGGCGGCGGCAGGTGGGCGAAGGGTGCAGCGGCAGAAGACGGCACACGGCTCGCGACTGGCGCATGAGGACGAGTACCAGGGAGTTTGAGGGATGTATGTACAGTAGTACCGCGCACGATGGGAGGCCTTCGAAATGATTTTCACGATGGCGAGCGCTAGCCAACGCGTTCCTGGATTGTGCGCTCTCCCCAACGCGCTTCGGCTGAGGGCGTGCGGGCGGACGAGGCGTGCTGCTACGTCAAGGGAGCGACTAGGGTGCAACGGTGCGTGCTGAGTGCGAATCTTGCGCTAAGAATAGAGGGAGCGGCGATGGATGTGTGCTGCCACCCTGCGACGCGCCCCCCGGCAGCGGGGGAGTGAGGTGTCACCGAGGGACACGGGCGGCGCGGCGTGGTATGCACAGTGTGATGTTCAGAGAGTCGTCCAGCATGCTCGCGGTCACCATTCTAAGGCGTGTACTGCGTGTGTTGTATGTGCTCTACGTGATGAGATACCTGAGCAAGCAATCAAACGCGAGGACATAAAGTTCTGGTGGCAGATTGCGGAAGCGTTTGCAGGCCTGGGCTGCGGTGCCGCGTGCGCCAAGCGACGGCGGACAGGCTCGACTAGTCCGTGAGCCCGCGCGCCGCCTCCACGACGTCGGCCGCGTGCAGCCCGTCCGCAGCCCGTCCAGCGCCCCGTCCAGTCCTCCTCCTCGTGTTCCTCGCCCATCGCCCGTTGCTCCCACCGCAGCGCCAGCGCCAGCACCAGCACCAGCACCACGCCCACCACGCATTGAGCATTGAGCATTGAGCCTCGAGCCCGAGCGCAGGCCCTCGCCGCTCGCCACCCTCGTGCTCGCCGCCGCTCCTTCGCCCATCTCGCATCGCATCTACACCACCAGCCTGCCTGCCCGCGCCCGCCAGCCGTCTGAAGACGCACCTCCACGCCGCGCCGGACTCCCGTTTCCCGACCCAAGCACCGACCGCCTGTCCATCGTTGCGTCCGCATCCACCGCCTGCATCACCACCGCACCTCTATCGCTCGACCACCACCACCGCCATCACCGCCTGGCATCGACCCTCCAGCGCATCTCCTACCGCAACCTCCTCCCTGTCCGCCGCGCTCGTGCGCATCCTGTCGCTACAACCCGCCCCGAAAGCCGGCTTCTGGTCCGACGTCCATTCGCTCCCTTCTCTACACGCTCCCAGCTTCTGCGAAGCGAACCGCCATTCTGCGACCGAAATCGCCTGGAAGGACTTGAGACATTCAGTACATGCATACTTGAAGGAAACACCCTGCTAGCAGAACACAGCGACCGGTCTCGCAACATACCACAGTCATTTCCCAGGCTGCCGGAACACTTCTCGCTCGCTGACGACTCCGTCCTGAACCGGCCCAGGCGCGGCCTTCACCTCAATGGACGAGATGATGGCACCGCCGAACAAACGAAGAAAGCTGTTCAGCTCGGCAGATGATGTTCTGCTGGAAGTAGAGACGGAATCCCGTTCCGTCGGTCCATACTCCCACGGCGTTGAGCATCTTGAGGCAACGCCTACTTACCGATCGTACAACGCACAATCGTCACCACACCACGTCGACGAGATCCACCTCGAAATCCGAAACCAACAAATTGCAAATCTAGAAGAGCGAGCCCGCTTGCTACGACGACAAGGCACTGCTGTTTCAACCGAAGTTCAGACCGCAACATCCAATGCTGAGGTGGTCGTGGCAGTGACTGCTTCCGTCGACGCCCTTGGTAACACCGCTCTCGCTACTGCTGCCGTTACTGCCGACCTTCCCGATGTCTCTGCACTTTTGTCGACTTCCACAACAGTAGTATCAGATGAGCCCGCTACATCAAACACACCCTCGTCAGATCCCACTACAACTTCGTCGGACCCTCCCAGCTCCTCAAACTCGCCAAGCTCTTCCACCCCTCCCAGCTCTTCAGGCACTCCAAGCTCGTCATCAACGCCCAGTTCAACTGGAACTGGAGCACTGATAGGCACGGGGTCTTCTGGCACTACAACTTCCGGAAACGCCCCTTCTGGGACCGCGCCGTCTGGAACTGCGCCTTCTATGACTGGATCCTCATCCACCAACGACTCTTCATCTGACACATCCAGTAATGCCACTCAGTCCACAACTTCACAGGCGGGAACTGGAAATGTCGTTGCTGTAGCGTCTACCGGCGGTACTGCTCCTGCACGTAGCAGTGCAGCACCATCATCTCAAGGCACAATTGTAGACTCGTCCACGTCTTCTAACAGCAGCGTGTCGGCAACCGGTTCTCAGTCATTGAACTCCATTATCGCTGGTACTGTCAGCGGATATACAGCCCCGACTATTACCGCTTCATCTAGCAACAGACTAAATCTTACAACATCTGGTAAGTTGCCAAATAATCCACAATCATGGGCATTCGATTGACTTTCACAGCCTCAACTTTCACAAGCGGCAGTTCGGTATTCATCTCAGACGTCACCATTAACTTGGCTTCAGCAACCTCGAGAACATCCTCCCAGACCACGGATTCAAGCTCTATCGATCTCAACGCCTTGTTTCTGGCCACTTTCTCCAACGGCGATGTCGAAACCTTCACTCGCTCTGACGAAGTCTTTTCCACGACGCTTTCCGACGGCCGAACGGCCACCATCTCTCCATCGTCCTCTCGCGCATCAAGCAGCGAGAGCTCTCCTTCAGGGTCAAGTGGATCTGTCACGACCATCTCGAGTGATGGGTCAACCGTTCGTTCCACCATCTTCTCGACAGCCACAGCCTCATCGACTCAAGGCTCGTCAGACGATTCTAATGGTGTTGGTCTAGCAGGAGCCGCAGGGGAAGGCGCAACAGCGACCTCTGGGGGCATTGAAGCTACCAGTACTACAGAGAGCAACAAAGGGAACGACGACCAGGCTCCGGCGGGCTCGATTGCAGGTGGCGTCGTTGGTGGCTGCGCGGGACTTGCGCTCGTGTTGGTGATGGTACTTCTCGTGTGGCGACGCTACAAGCGGCGTTCACAGATTGCCCACAGCGCACTTCCTCCCAACGCTGCCGGATTTGGAGCCGATTCCGCTAGTGGTCCTAGCTCTGGGGGACCCGGTATGGCTGAGCGTGCAGGCCTTATGCCGTTCGCGGGCGCCATTCC
Organism: Septoriella neoarundinis; assembly: GCA_022813125.1. Taxonomy (NCBI): domain Eukaryota; kingdom Fungi; phylum Ascomycota; class Dothideomycetes; order Pleosporales; family Phaeosphaeriaceae; genus Septoriella; species Septoriella neoarundinis. The sequence goes on along the minus strand of JAKLND010000137.1, from coordinate 23,428 downwards.
TGCACTATTCAGACACCAAAACCGTAGCCAGAACAGTGGCGGCGATTCTGGAGAACGTGGCTTCGAGCGAGTGGCGGGCCGCAAACTGCCATCAGCCTTCAGCGAAGGCATGACAGGACCTCCCCACAACCCGAGGTCTCCGCCGCCTACGATGCCTCTAGTGAGCCCGGAGGACCCCTCGGACAGGAACTTGAGCAGCCACTCCTTTTACCGTGACAGCGTAGGCTTTTATGGTGGCGACGGCTCCTCATCCCCCAACCCTTTCTCCGACACCAACCTGCCTGCTCAGAGCGGCGCAGACTACGACGCTGCCGAGCAGCTAACTATGTCTCCCGGCCCGCAACGACGACCAACCGTACATGCCGCCAAGTCGAACGTTCAAATCCCTAGCGTCGCCGCCGCCGGCACTCCATCCTGGACACCCAGCACGTCCGCCGCTTTCGCCCGGAGCGACACTCCGGCTTCCCTAGACGGGAGCCGAAACAGCAGATTCACCGAGGAAGTGTAAGAAGCCACTCACTTCCCAGGTCTTTTCATCGGCACAAAATTGAATACGGGAGCATCATCTGCCTACACGCGCGACTCAGGCTCGCGCGGGACAGTCGACCAGCGCCTTCCGCCATTTTCGTTCTTTCCTTTCGCATTTCTGTTTCACGATACCACCGACGTCACGCATCCCGTGGCGTTATTTCTTCGCCTGCTGCTCTCTCTGATTACCTTTTTACGCTGCGCGCGCGTGCATTAGCGCTTACGACACATATACCTCTAGAACGAGCAGAGCGCGCGCATCGATTTTCTGTCGTTGAAGGACGTGGCCGAGAGGCGCGCAGGGCCCGGTCCGTTTTTGAGGACGGATCGCATGGAGTTTGAGATGATTTTCCAAGAGGAGAAGAGGAGGGGAAAAGGCGCTGGAATCTGTGCGCGGGTACATAACATAGATGTAATGTTTCTAGGATGTGTAGAATGGGAGTCTATTGACGGTTCCGAGTGAATCCAATCATCTTCAAATTGCTCTTCCTACCTATCCATCATCAGCGCGTGCCGGTGTCGAGAATTCACGTCTCGCTGTGAATCGGATTATCTCGGATCTGCTTTGAGTTGCATGCGACATGTACTTCATCAACCACTGACGACTTTAATAATGCAAGATAGCAGCAGATTGTATACATATCAGGCACATGCACGACATGTATATCCGCGCCATCTTATAATAACAAGCCCAAGCGAGCCGCTCACGTGCCCCTGTGCCTTCAGCGCGGTGAGCGCCAGCCTTCCCCGCGAATTCAGGCGCGCCTTTGGCCGCGTCTTGAGACTTTGTGAGAGATCAGAGCGAGTCTCTGACGACCAACGTCCAAGGCACTTGTCATCGAATCGACTCTTGCTAGGCTAGACCTCTCGACACCCTAGAAGCAATTGCGAGAGCCAGACGATTGTGAACGGGCTCGGACGCCAATGCCTGTTTGACGGGACGGACGACTTCATCACTGCGACTCCTCGACGGACTCGACCTCGACCACGCCTGGGCTTTCAACGAGCGAGGCACCTTTCATCCCACCTTCACCCACCTTCTCCTTGCCTTTGCTAGTGAGACGGCCTCTCACAGTTGACTTGACGTTTCTCCCGCCCATTCAAACAACGCGAATGCCAACATAAAACAACCTCCCCTCGATCTCACTCCAACCCCGAAGCCGCGGAACCTCCCTTTCGAACCCACCACCCTCCCTCCCACACAGCAGCAATGAATCCGCCACCAACCCCCCACTTCGCCAACCCCTTCGACGAAAACGCCATGGCCACGAGCCCCCTCGGCCCACCCCTGCCAACAACAACCCCAGCCTCGAACCGCCGCGTCCTAGGCGAAGTCTCCACGAACCAAAAAATCTACCCCTCCTCGCCCGCGCCCTGGACCGGCAAGCGAGCTCTGACCGGCAGCCCGCTGAAGCGCGGCTTCACGCAAGCCGCGGACGAGGGGTACGGCTTCACATACCTCAAGAAGAGACGGATATCGAGCGGCGCAGGCCAGTCGGTGTTTGCCGTGCCGCCGAAGACGCCAGCGAGGGCGCAGAGTGTGCCCTCGCCGCAGCAGGAGCAGACACTGCCGCAGCAGAGGGCTGGGGCGGAGTTCGTGGCGTACTCGCCAACGGAACCCAACACGCCATCGGACAGCGGCGGGGAGACGCAGGGGAGTTTCTCGGATTTGATCGATTATGATCCGGCGTCGCAGCAGAGGCCACGGGCGAGGGTGAGGAGGGTCATGGAGGAAGAGGAGGCGGAGGCGGAGCAGCGAGGGGAAGATGAGGAGGAGGAAGCGCATCAAGTGGAGCAGCAAGAAGGACAGGACGAGGCGATGCTGCCGCCTTCGCAGCCCATCTTCGACACAACCACCGCAACAGTCAGCCACGCCGAGACACTGCGCCTCCGCCTGCGAGTCGCAATGTACAAGGTGCAAACGGACCAAGTGCACGTCCCCTTCTCGCAATTGGCCGTCGAGAAAGACGAGCAAGCAGAAGCAGCGCGAAAGAGGCAAGTCAACGCGGCTGTGGAAGAAGCCGTCGCGGCGCTGCGGCGAGAGGCTATGGAGCGGATGCCGCCCGCGCCGCGTCTTCAGGTGCCGAGACTGGCGCCTGCGCCTGAGCTGAGGCCGACGGAGACGAGTAGTCGGATGATAGGGCAGCCGCAGCAACGGGGCGAGGGTTCGTTGCCCGCGACGGGGTTCTTTAGTGTTGGGCAGCCGGCGAGGCCTGGGTCGGTAGAGTCGGCTGGGAGGAGGTTGTTGGGGTTGAGGAATGGGTGGTGATGGGGAGGTGGGCAGGAGGGACAGTCACTCTTGTGCGGGATGGCTGAAGAAGGCATTTTGGGGCGATACTGAATGGTGGACGAGGAATGATACCTACTTATCTATCTTGCTGGATGCGACGGGCTTGTGTTTTCTTCATAGCCGGAATAGATCTTGCGAGGCATCGCTGCTACGTTATCGCTTTATGAAGATTATAATACATCAGAGATTGATCAGTCAGATCCATATTACGAAATGATCGACTAGTTGCGTTGGGAAATCAATCTCGATATCCGCTATCAAGAAAAGCATCTGTACTTGCGCTCCAGCCGTGCTCAATTATTGACATTCCGCTTGAATTTCTTGTCACCACTACATTTGACGATCTTCTGATGAGGTGCAGAGACCCCCCTCCGTTGATCAGAGGTGCCTCTCATGGGCCGCCCGAATTCATAGTTGTCGCAGCGAGGAGCGTACAGCAGCGCCGAAGAGGTGGGATGATTTCAGGCGTGTCAGGGTCCGCCACTTTTCCCCAGATCTTCACGTGTCGCCGCCAGAATTTCCGCCACATCTCGAACATTTCTCCATCCTCAAACTTCGAGATTCACGCCACGCCCCGCTCGCAAACCAGCCCACCCCACCTACTCACAAGCAATCCATATTGAACCGCCACAATGTCCGACGAAAACATCTACGACGAGATCGAGATCGAAGTACGCCCGCACCCTCCCTCTACTCCCATCCCGGGTCTCCCATTAACCTCCCCAACCAGGACATGACCTACGACGCCGCGCTCGAAACCTACACCTACCCGTGCCCGTGCGGCGACCGCTTCCAGATCACGATCGACGACCTGCGGGACGGCGAAGAGATCGCGGTGTGCCCGAGCTGCAGCCTGATGATCCGGGTGATTTTCGACGTGGAGGATTTGCCGAAGCCGGATGGAGGGACGGGAGGGCAGACGGTTGGGGTCGCTGCGTGAGAGGGGTACCGGAGAGAATTTAAGACTGCAAAGATTGTGTGGTGGGAAAGATGGTGGCTTGAAAGGATGGCCAGGGAATGGCCAGTTCGCGGAAGTCTTGCGGGTGGACGTGCGCAAGACAGGAAAGCGGCTGTAAGGACAGCGCGATATCAACCACTTTAGAGGAAGCAGGTTGTGCAGAGAAACCCACCTGGTCCGGGGATCTTCGTTCGCGGCCATTGGAAAGGTCGTAGGATACAGCGAGCAGTTGCCGGAAGCCGACCGAATGATGGGACAGTAGGACATACGCAAAAGGGACAAGCTACACAGCAGCTGCGAGCTGAGCGAGCCGTGCCAGAGCGCCGACGTGAACACGACGGCAGCAAGAGAGGGCAAAGATTATTTGAAAGCCGAAACATCATGTCTGGATACAATCACTGCAGCCAGCTCGCTCAAAACGTCCATAACAATCTATGACCAGCAGCGCGTAGCGCTGGATATAGCTACGCGCTCAGTCGCTGAATCCCCAATTGACCCAAAACCTACTCGGTAGGATCCTTGCTGAGAGCCTCCTCCATAGCCTCCTCATGTCCACTCAAATCGACGGAGAAGCCCAGCTCCTTCCTCAGAATCTCGCTCAGCGAGCTGCCATCCCTAAGGTAGACCCAGTCGCCCTCGCCTGAGCCCTCCTTCTCGTTCATGCCCTCGCCCTGCATCGTCCAGTCGAAGCGCTTGGGGCCGGAAAGCGGCGAAGAGAGCCAGATCTGCTTGTTGGGCGGCTGCTTGTTGAGGACGTAGGTACCGTTTGGCGGGAAGACGATGTTCAGGACGCCGGCCTGTAAGCTTTGTCAGACATTCGTTGGTCCTTGTATAGAGCTGTCCGGCCATTAAGGTCACACAACGTCGGTTTACTTACAGCGTACTCGACCTCGACATCCTCCCTACCCTCTTGAACCTGCTCGGCCTTCTCGTGCACCTTCTCAAGGAACTGGTCGGACAGCGTGTGGAATTCTTCGTCCGAGATCTCGGCGGCCATCAGAGAATCGGTCGTCGACTCGCGCTCCGGGGTGCTCGGGTTCTCGGTGTCGGGCATCAGGCCGGTCGCTCTGGGAATAGTAGAGACAAAGGTCCTCGAGGACGTAGCAGCTCTAGCGACAGGAACAGCAGCACGACAGGGCTGGAGATGGAAGGCATTGGCCTGGCGCGAGCGCAGGACAGAGCGGGAGGCGGAGCGCGTGGCCTGGCGGAGGAGGCGGGAAGCTGTAGGAGCCGACATGATGATGAGTGTGGCGGACGGAAGGCAATGAGCGTGTTCTGAAGGAGTTGCTGGTGATGTCTGGTGCAAGGAGTGCAGTGATGACAATGAGGTTGGCTGCGTTTGGCGCAGGTGATGGCGGAGGCAGGTCGAGCTTCATGCAGGCTGACGACCAAGCTTCGCGGGGGAGCTGGAGCGGCCCTCCCTTCCTCCAAACGCCGCCTGCCAACGTCATGCGGGCTCGCACGCTCCAATGCATCCCACGCGTGTACGCGTGGATACCATGCACTTCTTGGGTGTATGCTTCTGTCCGAGTGTTCTTAATAACCATGTATTTGTATCAATACTGCCTAAATCGGGTGGAAAGGCGTTCATCAGAGTCAATTCTCCAAATCACTTGAGATTCTACCGACTCCGTTGCATCAGAGCTTAAGCTACTGTATTTGCATAGTATCTCTTATCAAATCTCCCGCCTTACGCTCATGCTAATAGAGCAAGGCATATCACAAAAGGGTGGATCAAGCCCCTCCAAACCAGTTCACATTTGAGCTCGACCCTTGGATCATTCCATAAACCTGCAAGACGTGTCAGATGCATCTCTATCATGGTAACCCACGGAGGAATACCGATGCGTCGACCTCTAGCCAATCCGAGGCTTGCCAGTGGACAAAGGGCCCACCCATCTGATGTACGAACTGTTGTGAGGCGTAGGGCTGCGCAGCCGGTGGGATGCCCCGGTGGATGCTCGGCGATTCGATCAGCCCAGCAGGCGACAGTAGCTGATTAACTGGGCTTTCGCTGACAGAGCCCTTTCTTGACTCGTTGCGCAATTCTTCAAGGATGATGCTGTACCGACGACTAGGCGAGTTGGTAGCTGTCGCTTGCGCAAGGTGTGCCTGACACTGTTCAGCGAGCACCATCAGCTTCTGGCGATCGACGCCTTCGAATTCAGCGCTCGGCTGCTGCATGTTCCACACATAAGTGACAGTGAGAGCGCAAAACGTGATGTAGTGCGTCCACCAGAAAGCATGGAACAAGGGCCCGTCTCTCGCGTAACCGTCCGCGGTACGCAGCGCGTCTTGCGCCGCAGCTATACAGAGCTGGACGCTTTCCTGGTCGAATGCCTCGGCGGTGTCTGGCGTTGGAAGGCGACTTCGCCGTGGCAGAAGGAACGGTCGGTAAAGATGCATCACCGCGTGGTCGTAGGCCAGGCGTAACGCAACGCATTGTCTGCGAAAGCTTCGGACCAGACTTGAAGGCTTGACGGTACTGAGGAAGGCAGGTAGTGAAGCTTTCCAGGCGTCAAGCTTCGTGCCAAAGCTGCGTGTCAACTCAATGCGACCAGTCTCCGACAGCGGCTTGATTGGATAAAGATCGTGAGAGATTGCCCCAACGATGCGAGCCAGCTCGATGTTCCATACGAAACCATCCAACTGGCAGTCTTCCGCGCTCTCGCTTGTCATGCGACCTTCCGGAGCCATCTCCTCGTCGTTTACGCGATCGGGCAGTTCTTGGTCGATGTCGTCGTCGTGGAAATGCCGAGGCCGCCCCAAGACAACGCCAAGGTATCTATCGAGAATGTATGTACTCCAAAACGTGCGCTTGCGAATCTCTGAATGGATGTAATCGATCGGTGGGCCTAGTGTAGGTCTGCGATCACGCCTGTGCATTCCCAGAGCGGAGATGATCTGGAGCAGGCTTCCGAAAGTGTACCAGGCCTGGGTTGCTAGAGGCAGTGTCAGTTGTTCGTTCACATTCAACTCCCAGGTGGTCACTCGATTTGACGCAAAGCATACTCCAGGCCCACACGACAGGCGACAAGTGACAATTTGGAGACACCCAAAACGGAAAGAACCAAGATCTAGATCAACGACTCAATGAGACAAGTAGTAACGTACTACGATCGTATCAGCATCATGTCTAGCATTCTCGTGCGGACTCGTGAACACCTTACCTTCGACAAGTCATCATAAAATAGAAGATCTGCAGTAGCCGCGCCTGCGCCGATTCGAGCCTCGCTGGCCCCATCTCGGCATCCGCAAAAGCCAAAGCTTGTCTGAATAGCACATCGCTCTTCGACAAGAGCGCCGTCACATTCGTGTATCCCAGCCCCTTCAAGCGGTGGTAAGCAGCAATGGAAAATATGCTCATGAGAATGGACAACTCCGCGCTGCCGAGGCCCTGGGTCAGTGGCAGTCCTTGAGCGATGTTGGCAGATGCAGCCCGGTACCAGCCTTCCACTGTAGGTCTGTGGAGCGGTTTGTATGTCGCGAGGCAGACGTCGAAGAACATGTCGAAGAACTCTACTGAATCTGCGCCGGAAGGAAAGTCCACCTGTGGATGTAAAGCGGCTGTCGGGAAGCCTGGATTGGGCTCTTTGAGCGGCAGACCGAGCAATGGCTTGTCGCCTGCACTGATTATCGGCTGATTCCACTGCTCAAGGCGAGTGGCAGCATCGACAGGGCTTGGGCATTTCAGTCGATCCTGCGCGCGGACAAGAAATGCAAGACCACAGGTGGGGTCGACGTATTGTCCGTGAATATCTGAAGAGTCGAGCTCGGGCGAGCTCCGCGGATTGCTGATACCGCATTCTTTCGTGTCGTTGTTCGAGCGTACCCCAGATAGCTCGCTCAGCGTGTTGGTTTCCGGTGTTGAGGATTGCGGCGTAGGCGGACGGCCACGGAGATACTGGCTTTCATATGTACACTCGGTGCGTTTTTCTGCGCATGTGGTGCAAGGTTTCTGGCCCGAGCATCGAGCTTTCTTTGCCTATAGATCGGTAAGACTTGGGTGGAGAAGCCCCGGTACGCTTTGTACTACCTTGCAAGCATCACAAGCTCTCGTGGTCTTGGACGCCCGACGGCCTTGGTTGTTCTCGGATATGCGGCGACGCTTGATGACAGGCGATGTCTCCGGTAGCGGCGCAGTAGTGCTCGGAGCCGGTCGAGAAGGCACGTCAGCGCTCGACCAAGAAATATGTTCGTTCCATGGACTTTGCATCTTTTGGACTGAGTATGCGGACGTTGTCAATACCGCCAAGCTGCGTAGCAAGACCTAGGGATATGCATCCAAGGATGTCGAGATGTATGGCAGAAAGGTGGACGTGAGTCCTATCGTCGTCACCACCACGGTTCCCAAGATCTAGGTCGGGTGGGGGCGGATATCGGTTCTTCACGCTTCTGAAACTTAGATCTGGTGCTTTGGTAAAGTCAAAGTGCGGGTGTCTTGGGGCTGAGCAGCATTGGACAACTGAAGTAGAGCTTCGTGACAGGGTGGGTTTGCACAGTCGTCCAAACAAACCCGAGCAACGGCTTTAAGGTCAAGGATGATGGCTGGATACAAGCTTTGTCTAATATCCTCGAGCCACATGCCCGGATGGAAAATATGTGGAAGATTCCGCCCCTGGTGTCTGTGTTCACCGTAAAAACCTCACCACTGTCTCCCACGATCCACCTGCAATATATTGGGTATGCGTGATAGTGTTTGGCGGCACAACCTCGGACATGATAGGCGGTGGCTGTCACAACAAACCTTGCTGAATCAGTGCAAGTACCTCTCCATCATGGAGCGCACCTCACTCGTCGCGTGCGATTCTAAGTTCCACGATCGAGGTCTGACTTTCCCATTGCTTGGCTATTCAAGGGTTTGTACAGTGGTTTGAGTACCAGCCAGGCTCATATGTGGCGCTCGATACAGATCAACCAACGCATTCTAACCATGATGCCCTCCAGCTTGCCGCCTTCACGGTGTACTTGACACTCTGATCGTTTCTCTGGCGAACGGCGGCTCTACTGCCTCGTCAGAGACTGCAAGTACGCTACGAACTTTCCTTTACTTTAGACTTCGCCCATTCAGTCTCATCCTCTGTGCTCGCCATGTGCAGCCCTACACACCGGTTGAGGGTCCGGAGCGAGCGAGGGAACCAACGCGCGGACCATGAGCTCATTCTCCGCTCTCCCAAGAGCATACTGTTTGCTCATGCCAATTAAGCTTATGATGAGATGCTCTTGCTCCAAAGTACTAGATTCCGAGGACAGCGAAACATCACCTTGTACAGGATCGACATCCGAGGTTACTCTCACGCGAGTCTCACAGCTACTTGGCGGTCACGTTGGATTTGCTGTTGGACGGGTGACAGGAGCTCTCTTCCCCCTACTGCTCTCGCACCTTCGTCTTCAACCTCGCGTTAATCCCTGCCATGACGGAAAGTGACGCTCCGTGAATGGTGCATGACTTGCTCGCACGATTTCACCTCGAATTGCTCGTCTCTAGCGAGATTATGGCTGGGATTCAAGTGTCCCGTGCAATCGGTCTGGAATCTTGTGAGCTCGTAACCTCAACCTTCCCTTTTTCTCCCGCATGTGCAGTACATGCGTTGCTGCCTCAAAGCTCGATAATACGCATATGCGTACTCTGCAGAGATGAGCAGCATACGACCTTCAGTGCCTTAAGATCCCAGGTGGCCGCTGATAGAACACATACCAAGCACCACCGAAAAAGTCGATAGCTGCATCGTACAAGTAGGCAATGATCATCCTGGCTGCGACCCTCAACCAGCCAAAATTCTCCTCCGTACACCCGTCAATCGACTCGAACACCTCGTCGTCTTCGTACCTAGGGCTTTGGCTTCCCAGAGGTTACCATTGCGAATCCTCAAGGTTAGTAAACCCTTCTCCATGGGTATCCCGCTTAGGCACTGCCAGCGCGCTTCTCAAGGCTTCTTCGTCGACCTGTGTGAAGTGCTTGTACCACGGAACGCCGAAAAATGAGCACTGCTGAGCTTCCGCATGAGCCCGCGGTTGCCCAATTGCAAAGACCTGGTCGGCTCACTGATTGAAGCGATCGCGGAGCTGAGATCTCGAAGCGCCCTCCAGCGCTGCGCAGTCTTCTACGAACGTCCACTCGAGGCGCTCGGCAGCTTCAGGCGCGTCAGAGCGTTGATGGTCTTCTGCGTGCGCTCGTGGAGGAGCTGCTTGAAGAGCTCCCAGCCTTGATCGTCTTCGTGCGTGATGAGGTAGATCACAGAGCCCCATTTGTCGAGCTTTGATTCTTGGAGGACATCCAGAATCATTCGCCCGGTCGATGGCAGCTGCATTCCCAGTTGTGGAGCGGACGTGAGATGGCGTAATTGAAGGGGACAATATGTTGCGAAACTGATGAAGAATAGCATCTGCTCGCAGCTAGAACGCACGGCAGCGATTTCGGCGCGAGACTCCCAAGCAGGGATGAGCGCATTGCGAACGTGGTTGAATCCCACTTAGGCAATTTAAGAGACATGCAGCCTGATGTCGTTAACGAATCGCTGGTACAATTGGCGGTCCCGGCACCACTGGATCGCTCACGCGTCTCTTTCGTGTGGGCTACCCAGACAAGTCTCCCCGGTCGCTGCCCCCAGGCCCGAATAGTTTCGGTGGGGCTCGAAGCTGTGTAGACACGAGGATCGATGTCCTAATGTCTGAAGCGCGGACATCTTGACGCCCTTGATGCTGTGGTGACACGGCCAAATTTCGGGCCACCGAGGACATCAATGTGTGAGCGACTGGCAGTGGCTGCAAATGTGGCGTTTGCGCAGCAGTACCATATTTACGAAGCTTTCGCTACCGGGAATTGTTCGGGTTATTAGATATGCTGTTTATCGCGCGGGATTTTGAGTGGTACCGCGAGAAGAGTCGCGAATATGTATATTGTACATTTTTATTGGCAAAGGCGCCGTGTACGGGTGGGCTCTCATCCTCCCAGTGAAGCCCAAACCATGGGAATTGTGCGCGTCGCATGAGCTCTGGAAAACGACCAAAGGTCACATTCATGGGCCGTCATCGCTTCAAGGAAGGTCTGAGCGATTCAAAGTACGCATGACTCCCTCAAATGCCACCAGAGCCATCGCGTTCGCCGGGAAGGCCCGCAAGAAACATGGAACGAAACCCCGCCAGTATCCCTTCCAACCGCTCTCCCTATACACCGTCATGGCGGCATCCCTCCATCTTGGAAATTTTCTGGCAGCACCTAGCTCGTCCGTCATGATTCTCTGTTTGATCACGTCTGAAGGATAACTCGTGATCCAGAAGATCTGTGCACTCAGACCTCCTGCCCAAAAGTTGATCGCTGGCGTGCTGAGATTCGTATGTTTCTGAAAAGCCTGAGTGAATAAGTCGTAGCTTCCCCACCAGAAAAAGAAAAACGTTCGGAACAGTAATGTTGAGCCAAGACCGTGCCAAAGGCCAGAGATGTGATGTTGTCTGAGGATCTTCCGCGTGCAATCGATGGGACCGCTGTACAGACGCTCATTCCTCGCTCGCGAGTACTGCACCTGTAATCGAGCCTTCACGTGCTCGACAGGTGCAGCGATGAAACTGACTGTCCAGCCAGCAAACAGGCCGGCAACGCCATGGCCCAGCGCTGGCAGCTTCGCCTTCTCAGCCTCCCTCCCGGCCCATACCGATGCCGGCTGAGCAGCGCGTCTGGGTTGGACGATGTGCTCGTTGATCAGGCGGCGGTATTGTGTTAGAGACCCCAACATCAGACTGTCCATGCACATCCAGCCGACGAGCGGCGGAGTAGCTCCCTTGTAGAGGCCATTGACGCCTTCTTTCCTGATGGTCTGTAGGAGACAGTCGAGCGGACCAGAGAATTGTGAATGGGGCGCGGTTTGCAGGCGAACTTTGATCGTGTCGAAAGGATGACTGGAAGCATTGTTAGCTGTCAACTTCTCATGGACATATTCTTCCGAACCATTACTCACCCAACACTCAATTTCGCGATACCGGAGAAGACACCAGCGACGAAGCCTTTGTACTGCCCGCCCTGGGGCGCAGCTATGACCTCCTTCCCATCGGTCTGGTTGATGCCGGCAGGCGTAGCATGCTTCACCGACATGGGAGGGCGGTAACACTGCAAAGCGTGACAGTGATCATGTCAAAAGATACAGTAATTGGCGCGCATGCAGCTGGAGAATAAGCGACAGGACCCTCTGGCGGTAGCGTCAAGTCTAATCAAATCTGGCGCCGATCAACGGGGGTTTGATTGATGAGATCTGGCCGGCATGACGTCCGCGACTGGGAGGATTCGGCTGCGGCGGGGCGCGAGATCGGCGGGGTCCATCAATCGCGAATGCGGCCGGCGCGATTAGCTGCGGTTGGCCTGAATGCGCCATGAAATTCCTCGACTGCCGCCATGGAGCTTGACTATTGTGACTCGAGGCTGATCCAGGCACCGATCCCTCACCACATCTACCGTGATGGCTGACGACGCGAGCAGCGCCATCAGCGCAGCGAACCCTACACCCGAGCGCGTCGTCGACTCACCCAAAGTTTGGACGACGCTGATCACAAACACCGACTACCTTTCAGGCCTCCTGACCCTCGACTACTCCCTCAAGCTCGCGGGCTCCAAATACCCTCTCGTGGCCCTCTACACCGAATCTTTCCCCAAAGAGGGCCACGCCGCCCTTGACGCGCGTGGAATCCCCAAAAAGTCCATTCCTTACCTCCTCCCTAAGACGGCCAAGGACTTCAGCAACGACCCGCGCTTCTACGACTGCTGGAGCAAGCTGACGCCGTTCAGCCTGGTGGAATATGAACGCGTTGTGCAGCTGGACAGCGACATGCTGTGCCTGCAAAACATGGACGAGCTGATGGACATCCCGCTCGATGCACCGTCGGCAGCTGGCAAAGGCCCGCGCGTCTTCGCTGCGAGCCATGCCTGTGTTTGCAACCCTCTGAAGAAGCCGCATTACCCTCGCGATTGGATTCCGGAGAACTGCGCGTTCACGTCCCAGCACGGCGAGCCTGAGAAGGCGCAAGTGGAGGGTGCACCGTCAAAGGCCGGATTGGCGATGCCGAATGGAGGCTTGCAGGTGGTGAACCCCAGCGCAGAGGCATACGACATGATCTCGAATGCGATGAGTTCTGAGGCCACGTCCTCATACGAGTTCAGCGACCAGTCTCTCCTCGGCGACGTCTTCAATGGGCGCTGGGTAGGCATTCCCTACATCTACAACGCGCTAAAGACTTTGCGGTGGAAGGGTGTCCACGATGCGGTTTGGAGGGATGATAAAGTGAAGAATGTGCATTACATTTTAGCCCCGAAGCCCTGGGACGAGACGGATGAGGACAAGAAGAAGGAAGGCAGAGACGGGAGCAATCAGTGGTGGTGGGATATCAATGACAAGCGATTGGCTGATGAGCAGAAGAAAGGAATCAAGGATGGATTCTAATAATGAGATGACGGGATTCAGCAGATGATGATATTCGACTACGATAATTCAGCCGGTCTCTAAGGCACCGTAAGTTTTAAGGTTCTGTTTCCCAACTGAGACTTCCGCAGATCCCCTCAATGAGGGATGGAAGGCACCCATCACACCAGTGCCTGCTACAAGCCGTAACATGGAGATGCGAGACGTCGTTCTCGCCAACTGCTTCACCGTGAAACAACGCTTCATCATGCCGCTATCGAACATGCTTTGACTTGTGCGCTCCTGGGCTTCATTTATCAAGCATCGGGCCAGCTCACCGCCGCCGAAACTCAACACAACATGTCTCGCCGCAAACCATCCCAATATCCACCCCAGAAGATATCCGATACGCCGAGTAGTCCAAAACGTGAACAGCGCCATGACTCCGATCAGCCTCAAAGCTCTCCACCTGACCAAGATGCCGTGTCTGGGGATGAATCGGAGATAAATCAAGGACCCACCCGGCAAATACTCGATGACGGACCAAGATCAGCCTCCCATTCACCTCCAAACTCTCCCATAGCCGAAATGTCCAGCTATCCCCATCCACTTCGGACAGTTCAACTATTCGGAAACCCAGTCTGGCGAGTCAATCCTCGCAAGTCCCAGGCTCCTGCCGCCAAGGAGCTTTGCCCCAAGGCAAGACTTGTCCCAAAGAGCGAGATCGTGACCTATAATAAGCGATCTCCGACCAAATCCTTGCAGCTCAACTACAACGTCCGCCGCCAGAACCTGACCAACTCGGTGGAAACGTACAGGAACTCGTTCGCAATGAGAGAGGAATATGCCAGATCCATACGTCACCGGGGCTGGCACGCCAGGCGATCAGGCGCGGCAGTCATAGTAAAGAAACGGGCGATGTCGGATACGACTGAGAATGTCGTGAGGTATGGTCCCCACGTCACGACGAGGAGGTTTTTGGCAAGACGCCGCTGGAGGCCCGACCATGATGAGCCAAGACGAAGATCGAGCCGTTCAAAGACCTTAGTCCCGACTGCTGGGCGTTCTGGTGCCCGCACTCGCACATCTGATCCTGGAGCAGGGCGTCACAAAAGACGAGCCCCGGACTCTGACGTTAGCCATGACAGCGATGGAGACAGGAGTTCTGGTTCGCAAGCTAGCACAAGGACTGCCATCTTCGCCCCGGGAACACAAACAAGCCAAAGACACATTCGATTTGCTCCGGGCACAAACCATGCACCTGACAGCAAAGGGCCCAAGAGGAGGGTCAGCTTCGCTCCGTTCCAAAGAACCAATTTTCTCTCCGAGGCCGAACTTGGAGACATGGATGAGAGAAAGAGGCAAATCGGACGACGCAGACAAGAAGCGCGAGTTGAGCCCCACCCGGAGTGTGCCATCATCGAAGCAGTGACTAAAGTAGCCAAAGTTCACCGGTCGCTGAGGAAGTGGTTTGCACGCTCGCGGTCTTCTACTGCATCTTCATCGAGAGTACCCCAATCTTCGCCGGCGCCGTTGCCTTCCGCATTCCCACCGCAAAGGGACTTTGAGGATCTAGTGGTACAGCAGAGTATGGCTCAGGCAGAAGTCACGCAAGAGAATACTCTCTCATCGCAGAGCGAGGGAGCAGCCGGTGGCCAGCTCCGAATACAGACTACCAGCCGCTCGGGAGATTTGTTGAAGACGCATGACGATGAGTCAATATCTCCAAAGTCTCTGGGCCCAGGTGATGCTTCCCCTCCTTCGTTCACGCCACGGCCATCGGCATCTAGAGTTGAAGTTCCGGAAACACCAATTGCTGCAGATCTCTCACAACCATTACCATTACGCACAAGGCCCAACGGGGAACCGATGGTCAATGATTGGCACCCTGCTTCCGAGGGCTCCCAGACGTCTTCTACTGCCGACAGCCCTACTGCTTCTCGCTCCCAAGGCTCCGGAGAGCAGCAACGAAAGTACTCTGGCAAGGGCAAGGGCAGAGCCCGCGATCTTGACAGAGATCCCAAAATCTTCTCCCTGACGCACATATCATATGACGCTCAAGCTATCGATTTCCGCCAGACTATCGACGACGACATCGTGAGAGCTGTCATGGCAGACACTTTGAGAGAGTGGCAAGAGTCTCAACAGATATTCAGAAGTTCAGACCCCCAGGTTATATCAAGTCCCCGAAGCAAGCCGTCCGCTCCGGTTGTCAGAAGCGTCTTGGAGAGCTGGAAAGAAGGACCGGATCCTTTCCAGGAGAACAACCGGATTGAGATCGTCCCTCCGAAATCTCAAAACACCGACGGCAAGCAGCCCGAACCTGGCTTCGGGACATTGCGGCGCTGCTGGGCTGCTTTCAAGGAGACATTGGACGCTTTGAGCACAGGATGGGATGCCGACGCATGTGATGATACCGGCATTGGCCCACCGACTAGCGATGAATCTTCCCATCAGACACAATGCCGTTCTTCCCTCGAGGGGCCGGATCAGGGAATTCCAAATGAACGCCAGCGTCGAAGCGCCACTCTGGGCCCTGAGGAATCTGTGCCATCGATCCGTCAGGTGCAACAGACTTCCCCTGAATACTCAGCAGACACGCCTCGCTCGCGCCACTTCGATTCGCTGACACGAAGTTCGCCTCTTTCTGACCCCTGCAGACGGAGTCGAAGGGCGAAACGAAAAGCCCCACCAACTCCTTCAGCAAGAACTTCGGAGGCCCTGCAGTGTGGCATCGACCATGCGTATTCCACAGATGATGATACCGCCGAATCGGTGCCACAGCTTTCGCCTCTAAGCAAGATGTTCAACAAAGATCCGCAGCACGCTCCCAGTGACCACTTGCATGTATTCATGTACCGCGGTCAACAGTCGGCGCCCTCAAGAAGACGTCTGCGTTCTGATTCTCAGCTTGCTGATGACGAGGGGTATGGAGGGGTACGTCAGCACAATGATGAAGGATTTGGCCCAACGATAACTTCTGAGGGGCGTGTTGGACCACTCATTCACGAGATAGCACCGGTTTGGGACCAAACCCCAAGGATCTGGGGCCCAAATGAGTCGAGATTCACTTCTATACCAGCCGTTGCTGAGCCACCACAAGCCAGCAGGGGGTACCTTCTTGACCCACCGCAAGCTCGGGTGGACGAAGGAAGCACTCCCGAACCCTATCCAGAATGGCTCAATGACCACGCTTACATCTACCGGGGAAGGCGAAACCAATACATGCGATCAGATCGAGTCCCGGCGAGGTATCGCATTCGCAGAAGGGAGCTACAATTAACACCTGATGATGTGAGTATACGTAGTGGAAATGAGCGTCAGAACAATCTGCGGGCAGCCCGTGATTTCAGCAATCCCCGCCTCGCATCGGAACTAGAAGCTGTCGCAAGAGAGCAGCGAGACAACGAGAGGCGTCAAAGATTTCCATACAAGCTTCGCTTCACCGCAGGCCGACAGACACACAACCACACACGCTCATTTGCACAAAGCGCAAGGGTTCGGCGTCGTCCGCATCTAGACACGTCTGCGCTGCAGAATGTTCCGCATCGGGGCGCAAATCTCTCGCAATGGATCGACGAAGTCGAACTGCGATCCATGATGCCTCGTGGAATTCGCAACGACAGGATGCTCCCCATCGAACACGGTGCCGTTCCGCAAGTACCTCGAGTTGTAGGGCCACCGCCCGTACAAGTCAATGTTCCCATGGACGAGGCGGGTCAGGGGATCGAAGGAGAGGGCAGGCCCGCTGACAGCAACGAAATCATGCCCGAGTCATCCCAGGTACCATCGCCAGACAGGTCTTTGACGCCACTGAAAAGGCAACGCCGAAATTGCTTTGAAGCATGCACCATCCTCTCCGCGGCTGTACCTGGAGAGATCAATACCGAGGACTTTTTCGAACTCACGGGGTACCGACCGCATTCCCAAGCGAGCCCAGACCCAGAAACAAACTACACCAAAGCGTGTTTCCAACCGTGTGGGCTTGGCGACAGTCACAAGCAGGCTTCAAGTAGCCTCGGAGACGCAAATGGCACGGTGGCCATCTCCACGGCTGACGACGTCCACTGCAGAATGGCCCGAATGGGTAACGCGATGAAATTGGCGAATCTAGCTCGGCAAGCGAGGTATATTCTTTCACTATGCGAGCACGCTCGCGAGGTCGCTGCAAGATTGGAGAACCGCATCTGGCATGAGTCCAACGAGAATGAAATGAATCTTTACGAAGAGCAAGCAGATGATGTGGATAAACCCTCTTGGAAGACGTTTGCCTCACTCGCTCGAGTATCCTCCGAACTCCGTGGCAATCTTGTTGCTCCGCAAAGCAGCATCATAGATGTTACTAGCTTCCTCTACGACATTCACTGCTTCCATCACGGACTTTCATCTGGAGAGGATTTCCTTGACGTGCGGGACTATCTGCACGGAAGTATGGCCGACCTCGATCTTAAAAAGCGGTGTAAGAGCGCTTAGTTGGCGGCCCCTACACTTAAGGTGCCGAATCTTTGTCTCCTGCCACCTCCAGATCCCGTCGACTGTGCATCAGAGAGCTATATCCTGAACGCAGTGCAGCGCCACAAGAAGCTCAAGTCAAAACGCATACGGCACGGCAAAGACTTCGACTCCTTCGTCGACTTCAGCGCAATGTATCTTGCTCTCCAATTAGACCAGAAGCGCGACAGAAGAATCAATTGGTTCTTTAGCAATGGTCTCACCAGTATTGCACAACTGGCATGCATTCGAGCCCTGGCATGTCAAAACGAGATGGCATCGTTGCAGGATCCCAAATACTCGATGGTGTTTGCAGTCCCATGGCGCGAAGTGGGTTACGCGACGGGTTCCGCGAACGCGCAGCCTGTCCGAAATACTCCACTTCCGATCAAAGCGATCGATGCCGCACCTGGCCGGAAAAGACGTGTGTCGAGGGAGCCGTTGCTTCAAGCGCCTGCAACAGAGACCGAGAAAATTGATGGCGAAGCTTTAACATTCGAGCCTGCAACGTCGAATCTTCCGCGGGATTTGGTGGCGCCTCCCTTACCCACGTCCCCAGAGCTCATGGACGGAGAGGTAAAGGTGTCAGGGCCACTAATACTCATTCCCTTAGATCAAGGCGAAACGACCGTGCGGAGGCCGCAATCGCCCGCAGAGGGCATTGCCCAATCGGAAGTACGAGAACGCGAACAGTCATGCCAAATTACTCCTGTCCCTCAGCCGAAATCTCCGGGCCGCTCGCCTATATTGCCCCGAAGAGACTGGACTCCTCCAAAACCCTCAAGGCTAAGGCAGACCATGCAACTAGATGAGGAAAAGGCGAAGGCCCCTGGTATCACGCGAGAGGTTGAAGACGATGTCCAGCAGGCTGAAAGGTCCAAAGCCTTCGCTTTGCAGTGTAGGCTCACTTCGAGCGTGAGTGGTCTTCAGGAGAGTTCCATGGATCAAAACACAACCAGCGATCGCGACGGTGCGCACTGGGAAGGGGCTGAGTCAGCCTCTCAGCATTCCAACTGCCACGTCGGGATGTCAATAGTTGATCACCAGTCGCCTCTTCGGCCCACGACAACGACCACCAAGATACGCCCATTACCTGCACCACGGACGTCCGCTAATGTCTCCGCTTATGCGCCGGCTTCACATTGCTCCGATTGCAGAAGATTGACGAGCTTGGATCTCATTCCCGACCGCTATCGATACGAACAAGATTACCACTCCGAAATCTCCTCACGGCCACGAACACCAAGCAGTGGCACAAGTCCGGATATCGAAGAACGGATCAGGCCCGTGCCTGCGATTTCCCCCTCGGCACATGGTCCAACGAATGTTGAGCAGGGGGTCGAGAATCCTGTACAGACAGGACCGCAGGCGTGGATTCGAACTCCTATCGATCGAAGAGCTGCCGCTCTATCTGACTCTGACCGGTCATCCGTGTCATCGACAGACTCGAGTCGGGCCAGGAAAGCGCTTGCATATTCGCTGGATAACGACAAAGCCTCTTGGGCGCCGAATGCAGCAAAGAGCACAGCTTCTCTAGGCTTCTCGTCCGCAAGAGGTGTATTTCAGACCCTTGTGGACTCTGTCAAACCTGCGGGCAGTGGCTCCGCGGCGCAAGCAGTAGCCGAGCAACTCTCCAAGACTCCTGCGCGCTCTTCTCGACCGACAAGAGGGCCCGCAAAGCTGGCCGAAATTTGCTATCGCAGTGAAGGAAGTGCCGACGACGATTCGTCGAAGATGATGATAACGTTATTGCAACCCCATTGACCCCTGATAGTTCCACGGGCGCAAGACAAGAGCCGACACTTCACCAATCCAACAGCCAGACAGTCGTTTGTGAACACATACTCTATCCCGTCGACGTCATCGTTGTAAACACCGAGTCCTAGGGAAGGAGCGATGGAGGAGGCAGGCGCTCTATTGCATGGCAAGGCACTGAGGGAATCACATGCACGGGCGGCGATCATTTTTACTGCAGGTGGGCTGTAGCTTCTTCTTTCGTACATACTCAGACCCAACCTCACTTCGATCGTTGACTTCACGACCCTCTTTCGTACCGCAATCACTCCATTGCGTATTCTTTCAATTCATCATTCACCATGCCGCGCTCCCGCACCAAGCACGACCCGGACGCAGTGCCACCACAAACGCCGCCGCCTCCTGGACTCAGCGAGCGCGGCAAACTGATGTGGCTCCACGCCAATCAAATGGAGACCATCAAGGACAAGCAGGTCATCTACGAGAAGGAGAAGAAACGTAAGCAGTTCCAAGCGATGCGCGCGCCGCCACCGACCCCGAGAATGCGCGACAGCCTCCTCTGCGTGTCGGAGCCAGAGAGCCCGGCGCTGTTCGAGTTCGACTATTCGATCCCGGCTTCCAGGCTCGCCCCTGGCGGAGGCATCCTCCCTCGACCCCTGGAAGAGATTGTTAACGTCCCACAAGTCATCGACGGCGTCACCTACACCATGAGGATTCCCGGCATGGAGCCGAAGGAATCCGAGGGTGAGCAGTCCGCTGGTATGTATGAAGTTTCTTCTCCTTCCAAGGCAGCAGTGGAGAAGGAAAGCGAGGGGATCACAGGCAAGCGCGGCAGCAGCGGAGGGTATGATCTTTTCGATCGGAGCATGGGCAGGCGTGAGAGTAGGCGCGAGGGCAGGCGTGCGGGATACGCACCAGGCGATCAGGGCGGCGTGTCCTTGGAGCCTCTGACGCAGTTGCCGCCGCCCGGTGAGCAGCGTATGAAGTCTAATGAGCAGGACCATAAGAGGCCGAGGAGCCTCTCACGCAAGCGCGGTTACACTTTCTCGGAGCTCAATGCCGGCCGCACCAATTCAATGCCCGACGATGACGACGAAGAGATGACCGATAATCCCTTCATTCGCAACTATGCGAAATGGTCCAGCGAGAGACTCTACGCCGGTGCCACCGACGGGCGTACTATGCACATGAAGGGCTATCCGCTTCCGACTCGCGACATGCGCGCAATCGGCCAGGCTATCCACGATATGACCGTCAACGAGCACAAGTACCGCCCCTACGACCCGCCGCCGCCCATGGATCCAAACAGCGTCAACTACTTCACCGATGCGACCAACATCAAGGACTCTGCGGAGTATAAGAACGTCCGGAAGGAGAAGGCAGATGCCGGCTTGGCCATGTTCACCGAGAGAGATGATGAGATCAAGTTCTTGACTCACATGCAAGAGCACGGCTTATTGAAGGACGGTGTCAAGATCCACCCCGGCTACCAGGCTGAAGGCCCACACGGATCGCGCGTCTGGTTGACCGTCGAAGGACAAGCGGTCGGTGGCAAGCTGCGCGAGAAATATGAGCAGCAGAAGGCTGAGGACGGTAAGTTTGCACCCCATCAAGCGGAGCAGGTCGTTCGTGAAGTGAGGTTGCAGGAGGGTGCGCGCTTCCGGGCCGGCGATCCCGGTCCCGCTGACGCTAGCCCCACACCGCGCTTGCGCGCGTGCCTGCCGACCGACAAGTTGAAGCTCGAGCGCTGACATCCACTCTCCCTCACAGAAGCACGCAAGCAAGCCGAAGCCGGAGCCCAATTCTCCAAGTGGTACGACAACTGGTGCAAAGAAGAGGAAGAGGAAGAGGAACGTGACAACGTCCGCGCACGCGCTTCCGCCGCCGACATCTCCACCCACGAGGGCCCCGATTCCGTCGAGCACTCCCCCGCGCGCACGCTGGTCCGCTCTGCGTCTCCGATCAAGAGCCTCAGCGATCTCATCGCTAGAGACAACGCAAATCGCCGCGGCTCCGACGCTTCTGACTACTCCGCCGAGTCAGTCAAGACCGCATACCGCGTGGGCGAGCAGATCCCCGACTCGGCCTACCGCGACCGCCCAGATCTGAGGCCCGATCTCTTTGTCGACGGCGAGTTCAAGCCACCTGGCGCTGTGCCGGCAGACACTACGGCTCAGGCTGATCCGGCTGACACTTCGGCTGACGAAGACAACAACGCGCCGGTCTCTCCTCACATCATCTCCTAAGCGTGCTTGAGGACTGCAACAATGGCCAACCATCAGAACGCCGGCAACGCTGGTCTCTACAGCGCAACCGGCGGTCTGAATGGGATGCCTTCCGCTGGACATTACAGCGACATGCAAACACTCATGCAGAACATGGAAACTTTGTCCGGATGGTTGCAACAGAACAGGGAGGATTTTCTTAGTGTTCAGGAAGGATTGGAACAAGTGGAAAGGCGTAACGTATGTCGATCACCGGAGCAATTGAATACCCATCTTGCTTCCCCAGTAGTAGCAGTGGTACGGTATAGTGACACCATGCGTAGGCTAGATACCCCGCAGGCTTACCCTCACTGCCTGCCGTCAATGGAGAAGCTTCAGGACAATGTACGTTCCCGTGAATCTCGCGCGAATTGTGCGCAGTCCCCTCTTGAGCGCAATTAGTGACCAAACCCTCACAGCAGCAGCCGACCCATCGGCCCCGACTATCACCTCGCTCCAGCGCTCCCTCGACGCCGCAAACAATCGCATCGCCGCCTATGAAAAAGCAAACGAAGAACACAACCGTCTACAAGCCGCATACGAAGATACGCTGACCGAAGCTACCGAACGGATACGCAACTACGTCTTTCAGCAGAACGACTACATCACGTCCATCCACAAGCACTACACCCACCTCCTTCAAGAATCGCGCGCAGAGACCGTTCAAGCTCAGCAGATCCACCAAGACTGGCAGCGGGGTCTGAGCAAGTTGAACGAAGAGCTCAGGCGGGCGGTCAGAGCAAGGGAGGACGAGAAGCTCCCCTTCACGCGGAAGATCTCCGCGCTGAAGGAGGAGAACCGAGTGCTTAGGGGCTTGGCTGGCTGGGAGCCTGCTCAGGACGATGACAGTGAGGATGAGGAGTTGAAAGCGCTGAGTGTAGCTGAGGGCCGCGGGAGAAATTTGAAGGAGAGGGAGAGGGTTGTTGGTAATACAATGGGCCAGCAGGGTGGGAAATAGACAGGCCGTCATCAGCACCTTCTCACTACCCGAAGACGATAATCCGAAGCTACACACTGCATGGTTTCCTTTCGAAAGGCACTGGGGTACCAGGTGAGTATTTATGTAGCTTCTACGGTTTAGATCT
The DNA here is from genome assembly GCA_022813125.1 of Septoriella neoarundinis. NCBI lineage: Eukaryota > Fungi > Ascomycota > Dothideomycetes > Pleosporales > Phaeosphaeriaceae > Septoriella > Septoriella neoarundinis. The sequence continues at coordinate 671 of JAKLND010000137.1, read as the reverse complement.
TGCTGACCATGATCAGGATATGGAGCAGGATACCACAAGACGTAGGTATAGCGGGATGCATATCCGGTGTTGATCAATGGCAAAACGGTCGCCAACAACAATATCCGGACATTTGAAGTCTTTTTGTGCTTTCGAAACTTTTTCATCATGCTGTCTCAACCTCCTCGAGCCTTCCTTCGCAGTGAAGCGCATGTGCAGTCCGGAAAAGTCACCAGCATAGAGATGTGAGTCAAACCACAGACTTCGATATTACCCTTTTGTTTCGTCCACTCTTGAACTGACCAGAACATGCGACAAAGCACATCATGTCAGTCACCAGAGCAAACATGTCTTACCAACTGATCTCATTCGCGTTGGCTGCTTGTCCGCTCTCCATGTCTTTGCTTGCTGCGGAGCGCACATCACATTCTCAACGCAATACTTAAGCTCTGCCGCTGGCTCTGTCCCCTCTTTCTACTGTACTCCAACACTTTCTTCTCATCCACAGGTTTCTGTCTCCGTAAGCCTCTGCCTCCAACAGTAAACTCAACCCAGCCACACAGCACCAGCATGGCGAGGAAGAAGAAGCGCCCAGGAGCTACAGCAGGAGCCAATGGCAGGTCAGTGAACGAACAGAACACGAACAAGGCATGTGCTCGTTCGTTCGAATAAGGTGCTGCGTTCGCTTGTTT